>JAHWXV010369894.1:0-10086 GCA_024586415.1 Phrixothrix hirtus | reverse complement strand
TATATATATATATATATATATATATATATATATATATATATCAATGTAGATAATATATTTTATAAAATGAGCTAGTAAATGCTTCAGTAATGGGCATTACTATCGAGTGGGAGCTCACGATGATAACATTTACAAAACTCGTTATTTTATAAATAATATTTACACAATTATGAATAAATTAGAACTGACGAGAATTCGTCAATATATCAAAAACAATTGGTAATAATCAGCGCAGTGTAGTTAGTGTTTACTGTACTGCTTATTTATTTTGCATGAGCTAAAATCAGATTAAAGTTTGAACAAACATTTATTATTTCAAATATAAATAAAAGGTATACATATGAACAAGTTTTCATTAAAAATGAAATTTTAAAACAAATACTTAACAATTTTTCTAATATCAGACCGTTAACCGTTGTTACATGATTTTCGGTTCAATATTAGCAACTTGGAGAAAAATATAAAATTTAAAAAGGCTTGTTATAATTATTTAAATGAAAACAAAAATTTAATTTCTTCACTGTTTTAATAACGTTTGAAATTTTCACTTACTTGTCGTCTGTTTATCAAGCTCGCAAATTAGGATTATTGCGTGCTTTTCTTGGTTAATCGAGCTACCCAAATTTTCTTTGATCTTGGGTCGTGTATTTTTACTGCCTTGCGCTGATTTTGGAAATGACGTTTTCGTCAGATTTCGTTATCTAGCACTGGACTTACATTTTTTTAATCTAACCACTTAGAATTAAAGCTGAAATCCAAATACTTCGATTCTGGCGGTGCAGAATCTTTTATAACTTTTCGTTTCCATGACTACGAAATTTGTACAAAGTCCTTTTAATCAATCCTGTCTAAGTGTTTTAAAAGTTTGTTTGTTTCTGTCTATTACAGAATACGTTAAACTTCCCACGGCTTCTAGCAAATTTGCGATTTTTTATTGGAGCTGTTAATTTTTATTGGTACCTGTCTGGATTTCTTTAGAATCTAACGGGCGCCACGCACTAATGGAACTTTAACACTTGATTTTATTTAAAATACAAATATTTAAGAAAATATTTTAACCTTTTCTAGTTAACTAAACTATAATATTTTCTGATGTTGATTACACATTAATTAAATTAATTAATTGATATGTAATGAATATTAGAATCCAAGAGGGATGCTGCCAAGGAAGAAACCGGTTAACTGCTACTTTCACAAAGAATCGAGTTGCAAGAATGGCTCGCAGCGCAGATTTTGACATAGATAATATAATCAGGCGATTGAAGTAAGAAAATCTGAGCATGCCGAGGTCGCTGTTATGGAACACAACAATGCAATAAAATTAGTCACGGTATTTATAATGAGCGGGCCAGTGAAATGTATCGTGATGAATCATGTACCTAGCTTAAATGAGTTATAACGCTTTGCTTCATTACTAAAAGCTAGTGGTCTCGACTTTTGAAGAATATTCTCGAAGTTATAGTCTTGATATAAATATATTAATTACAGCTCGGTTTAGGTAGTTCCTAGATTCATAGAGTCTTGTAAACGCACAGAAAGATAAAGTATGCTCTATACATATAAATATTGGAAATATATAGATGATCAGTGGGAAATTATATTGATAGTAAATAAATTAGATAGTCGAAATTAATCAGTTTACGTGCGAGTTTAGAATAAAATTTTAATTTTAACTTAAAAAACGCTGTAATGTGACGCTCTAATGAGATTTACTTATATCCCAAAATATTCAATGAGATAAAAAGAGCATTTTAGTAGGAAGTAGAATTTGAGGGTCTTAATTATTTTTCTTATAAACTTTTTAAAGATAAACTATCGTAAGGAAACTATTTATTTCTTTTAACAAATGTTTTAGACATTTCTATTTTCTTGTATCAGCGTAAAACTCAAATAACTATATCGGCGGTTTTGTGAATCTCCACGTGACGCTTAAACCCCTAGGAATCACCGGCCTTATCAGAAAGGACGAATAATCTTCAAATGATGTGTATAATAAACTAAAATTTTAATTAACTTCTGGAGAGAACCGATGTGGCTAAAATGAGTCGAGATCGTATCAAAAAAATAATATGAAACTTGAACATCTGTGTTTCTACCCTCTGCGAAATTTATAAATAAACAGTTACATTTTGCTATTTTCAATTATTAAATAATAATTAAAGTCGGCTATTTTAATGTCTCGTGATATGTGCTAACGTTTAATTTAAAGTGAAACAAATGGAATTAACCCAGCGCATCCAAGTTTTTTATACATTTATGAAAGTTTCGCGAATCCTATCTCACTTATCCCATTGGAATTTCAAAGGTCGGATAATACATAATTTACATATAAATTGAATGTTTGTAAGGCATGCCATGATATCCTTTAATATAGCATAAGTTTGTTATTAAAGTAATTTATTTATTTAGTTCCCATCCCATTCAATTTTAACTTTATTTTTGAAAGTCTGTTCTGCAGAAACATCTACCTATTAATTGTAAATAAAAGTTTCCTACTTATCGCTATTAACCCTTCGGATCCGCAAAACGATTAAATATTCTTAGCATTCTAAAAGAAGCACCTAAATATTCGATAAAACATGCATCTAGTTAATCCATTATCGACAAAATCAAAAAGGAATTATAATTAGAAGTACTTAGAAAAAAGGTGTCACTTTCCATCATGAACTCTAAAGTTACGAAGACCTATATAAAGAGTTGCTTCTAGGAATTTTTTGCTCTCATGCTAGAACCAAGTTACAAACATTCTTCTGGATGTGGATAACTTTATGACGTGGAACGTGACTGTGAGTCTACTCTCAACGTCGCAAGACTAGGTTGTGCCAGCTGGCTTGTTTGATGCCGAAGAGGGGCGGGGTTAGCACAACGTAGGTCAGCTTCCAACAAAGTAAAAGTCTAAGAATGGGCGCCAGTCGTTCGTAGAATCACAGAGACAGCACACACCTCAACGACAAGGCGTGTGGTGTACTTACTTTACCCTACATTTTCTCAATCTGTACCATTATTGATCCAGCAGCTAGAAGTTCAACCTAGCTGAAAAAGGGTTAGGTAATGCTGTTCATCAAAAATAATTCAAAGCAGGTAGTTAACAACAGTATTTATTCCACTAAACTGGCAAAATCAACAAATAAAAGAGTATTGTAATTCAACAAAAGGTGTAAGTACTGATAATATAACAAAGTGAAATGTATGTCCTCGAAGGGACGCATATATCAAGTAAAAGTTACTGAATTTGCCTTTTAAGGATTAAGGCTAACGCAACATATAATAATTAATCGAGAGTACTCCGTATATCAAACGGTAACATATGAATCTGAATAGTAACTGCGTCTTACTTGGACGCAAGTGAACGAAAAGTAGCAAATTAATGTTAACTGAGAAACAAAGCCTTACTAACAATAAGTCATAATTCACTATCAGTGAAAGTAATAAAACAAAACTTTCCCAAAAACAATTTGACTGAAAGTCCATTTGCGACGATTTCATTCTTGAGAATTACCCAAGCATGTGCATGTATATCCACTTAAATAACTGGATCTTAAATTAATTAAAGAAAAAGTAACTTTATGATAGTGAAAGATTGCAAAGTAAAGTTTGTAACATGTTTAAAATAAATAGCAAAGGCAAATTAAATTAATATTGAAATAGACGGCGTTACTTTACAGTGGGTTGTACAACTTGAATATATTGTAATTTATGTGATTAAATATTACATGTTCTAAGGTACAAGATAAAACGTAGAGAACGTAAGTATGACTTCATATGTGGCGAAGATAACTTGATAAAAATTCGACGATGTTGTAAACCAAATACATAGTAGCTTATTTATAGAAAGTAATTATTAAATTGAATAATCAGCGTTCAGCGTGTGCTGCAGGTTGAGCGACATAATGAAAAAGAATAAAAAACATAAGCGTACGACCTTATTTTGAGGCTAGGAGTAATCAGCAATCACCATCCATAAGGTTGCAGCATCTTAATAGCAACGCCTGGCGGATCGTAGTCCCCAGCGGTAAACGATGGCTAGGTGTTACAGGAGCACAACGAAAAACCAACCGTTTATGCACAGAGCGACTAGTAAAAAGAAAAAATCGAGTTGTGCTTCGAACATATACACACGTGGTTATAGCTGATAACAGGGAAAAGGTGTCGATAAACCTAGCATATGCGAAATGTTTGTCGAATTTGACCAAGGACTTTTGATTTGCATTAAATCGCAGCGCTTTTTTTGAATAAGATTTTAAAATACAGCATGCTCTAAAGCAGATTAATTAGTAATTTATAAAGAAACGAATTTGTAGCAAATAATTTTCATAGCGACAGGAAATAAATTATGTATATAGAACTGACGCTAGATTAAAAGTAAAACATGAATTTCAATTTATATGCCCAATAATTTAACAACGTGTATACGAGGTTCACCAAAATAATAATTAACTGTATTAGTAAACGAAAATATTATAAATCTAATTTTGACCGTGACAACTTATGGCAATTAGGTTAGGCACACATTATGACATGCGACGCAAGATAGCGTAGCGCAGATCTCTTTGCGTAGTCGAATAGTTTGTTCATGATTCCATACCAAACGTCCGCTTAAAATTTTTTACGCAAATTTATAGAAATAAGGAAGGTGTTATGCTGTTCTGCACCACGTGTGACTAAGCCCTGCGATTTAATTTGCTCCTGACCTTATCACAAACAGAAAGGTAAAAAAATTGAGAGCAGAGAAAATATCTTTTCCTACACAACAAATAATCAACCAAGAAAGCTGAAATTGGCCGAAGTATTGTAATATGCGATACTAAATCGAGACGTATTGTACTCAGGCACTTAACGATGGTGTGTTTGCGTTAACGACAATTATCATTCAACTACGACAATTTGGTAGCAAACCTTTACTCGATTTCATAGCAGTACCAGTATCGTTATGAACCATAACGGACTTTCTATGAATCATAATCGTGACGTGACAATGACAATCACAGTTCAGGAAATGTATTGATATGTGACAATTAACATTGCTGATCAATGTATAAAAACAGGTAAGTAGCGCAAAAATATACTAATATATATCCAAAATCACCATTCCTATTAGTAACAATTTTCTTTATATAGTGAAAAGGTCGCCCTTAAGGGCGAAAATCGCGTTATCGTTAGTAGAGGTGCAAACGCCAACGATTTACACCGAGTGTGCACTCTCTCTTAATGATTATGAGAATACATACGAGACGATTTATCATTGGAAATTACATAGAAATTGATGCCTCACGCGTGCTACCAGAAAGGCACGATACAAATCGAAAACTTGAAATTCATAATGAAATTCTATAGAAATTTATACGCCTACGCTAACATAAAGCCATTTAAAATACATCTAAAATAATTTATTCTGTGACATCATTATAAATTAAACTCATTTACGAATATATTGTTTAAAATTATCCCAAAAGAAACCTCTTGAAGATGCATTTATATACATTCTAGCCCGGAGGTAATGTGAAAGTTGTCATGTTCGATCGCCTAAGGGGAAATATAGAGAACAAACGAAATATAAAAGTGAAAGGCACTTGTTTACTTCATCAGAAATAATTGATAAGATCGATATTTGCCGCAGGTCATGAGTTGCATATTATATAGGGCGACACCCATTAAAAACCAATATACGAAATGATCATAAATTAACACCAATATAAAAGATGGCCGACAAAAACAACTAGATTTCCTCCAAATTCAAATATTTCCGCCAAAAATCAAAGATTGTCTACAAAAATAACTCGATTTCCCACCAAAAGTCTCTAGATTTCTCACCAGCAGTCCCCAAATTTCCCCTAGAATTCCAATATGTCCGACGAAATTTCGCCATTTCGATTTAATCCGCCGTTTTTAATATATATTTATTTTTTGACGCACCCTGTATATTTATTTTGATGCACTCTGTATATATTTTTTGCGTCACACTGTATATAATTTTTGCATCACCCTGTATGTATGTGCGTCATGGGTTTTTCCTAGAAAAAAAGTGGAGGAGGTCAAGGTCGTGCCTCAGAACCGGCTATTTCTACCTACTGTGAAACAGGCACTTTTTTAACAGATGAAGTAATTCTGAACATTTCAAAATATCGCTTACGAATGGAAATACCAGTTTGGGAACCTGTTACCGGGATATCCTAACATATATTTAATTGTTTTTATGGAGTTTTAGGACTTTGCGTTAAACTAATAACTTAATATCTTTTACAAACAAAAAAAATTGCGGATTATTAATAAAAATGTAATTTTCATATATAAGCGAGGTTTTGAAACCTTTTAGATTTCTCTAATTGTCAAAATAGTGACTATTTTAAGAACCAAAAATTTTAAATTTCAAAATGTCGTGCACCGTAAGTTTTACGGCGTCACAAATTGAAAGATTTTCTGTGTATAAATTAACAAACAGTAAAGCGGTAGCACAATGAAATGAAAAGGTGCAGTATTATTTACAAAATTTTAAAATATTGTTAAAATTGGGAAATCCATGTGTCTTACCTCGTTCCGATCGCCGTCTTACCACCATTGTTGTTCCCACATTGGCTAGTATTTTGCAAATCGATTGTATGCCTTTGAAACGTCATCTCTTAATCTGAATCAAATCGCACCGCGATTGTCGCCTAGCCCCATTTTCTTTCTTGTACTGGAATTTTTCTACCCCCATTTTGTGATTTAATATTTCATAATTCCCGAAATGGTCACTATTTTGACGGTTAAGTTAACTGATAACGTTTCAAAATCTTCCTTCGGAATGAAAATACCGTTTAACCTTAAAGGGAGGCGTTACTCGTGATATTAAGGGTGCGTTTTCTCGGGGATAATCTACTGGCTGCTAGTGTGAGCTTCGAGGTGAATATTTTTGTATCAAAAACATCAGTATCTACTTACTTGCATACCCGGGAAACTTTGCAATCGTGTTACCGTGTTACTATTATTACAACAGGCGTCAACGATCTTCCACATTGTTCTACTGTATAACACTATTTACTAGCTGGTAACTGAGAGTATTTTACACTCTCGATAGAAATATAAACTTACCTCTTAACTCACTTGTCAGCTCAATTTACCATCTCGCACACTAATCCTGTGAAAACGCACCTAAGACACATGTCATGTTTTCTATGATCTTTTAGAATGTTTACATGAAAATATAGTAGAGCTAAGTTGTCTGTAATAAATATAATCATATAAATCAGTCGCTTTTAAAATAGGATTTTACATAAATGCGACCCCATTTGTAAATCTTTTCTTTTCATTTTTGATCCACACCGGCATAAAATAGTGCTTAAAGGTATGCCGGTAGTCTGCAAATAATATTTCAACTGCCTTTAAATTAATTTAAATTACCCGCGTAAGTTGAATTAGCTTCAACTTTATGTAAATTTTACGCACAAATTTAGTAGATTGTGATTTTTTAAATTAGTGAGTTGGTTGTACTAATGTGACTGACCTTAATTTTCTTTACAAATATAACCTTAAACTTCTCCTGTGTTTAAGTCAATGTTTTGTGTATGCTATATTAATAATAAATAAAATAAGTAATAAATACAACATGGTACTATAAGATTTTTGAGCATTTTATTTATTTTGTGCGTAAAGAAGAATTTCAGTTTTTCACGTGTATATTAAATGTCAAATTTAATTCGATGCCGGTACAGTTTGATACATTTCTGAGTTAATAGTTAAGTTCATTTTATACACTTTCTCATTTATACTATTTACATTTATTTGATGTTGAATATGAGTCATATTTTACACATAAAAAGATTTTGTAAATATATTTTGTGCATCTTATTTTAGTAATAAATACTTTAAAAATAAAGTGGGATCATTTAAATTTACAATTATGGTAGGCTATGACCATTCATAGATCTATTTTGGTAACTCTGTTTAAAGTATCCATCAAAAGGTGGTAACTTACCTTAACTGGAAATTTAAACGATCGTACATTATACACATACCTTGTATTTTATAATTTTTAATCATTGCGTTTATTTTTTGCGAAAAGGAAAAGATATAACTTCAGACTTTTATCAAATATCAAATTGCGCAGTTTGATACCTTGCTTCGCCAAAAAGTACTTTCGTCTTGTACACCTTCGCGTTTGTAATATTTACATATATTTTATGTTTTATTCAACGCTTATTCTCGTTGTGAATAAAAATTCAATCTAAAAATGCTTACGGATTGTAGACAAATAATAGTTAAAACGGTGTAAACTTCAAATTTTTAGTTCACTAAGCTATCGGATTGAACCTGTTATAGCCAGTTGCACTATATCTGCCTGGATTTAAGTTTCACTTAATATCATTACCAAAAATTGTTTCTATGGCAATTGAGTGATACTAACTCTAAGTTTAGTATAAAATTGGCTCTTAGCTAATGACGTTTTCGTGTAGTAGTATAATAAATAGTTTATAAAATACTAAGCCGCGATTAGACTGTTTCACAAAACGCAAAAACTTCTGTATTTTAACATTTATCGGAAGATCGTTTACTCATTGGAAAAATAATTTTAAAATAGCACAAGTATGATATCCTGTGTATTTCTTATGTGAAACTAACTACAGTAGATGAAAGACAGCAAAAAGAGTCAATCAGGGGCGTGGACAATGACAATCCTGCACTGTCGGGAAAAGGAACTGAAAAAAAAACCATGTAATAATGAAAGATCTTGCTCAAAACTATCGGTACAATTACGATCTTTAACCAAGACATGGAAAATTTCCTTATTTTCAAGTTCATATAAGAGACGCCAACCATCGGGACTGAGCCGACACCTAAGAAAAATAAAATTCAACTATCATCTCTGTCCTTAGGAATAAGAAAAATACATAGAAATTAAAATAAAACTCCAGATGAAAATCGGCAAATTTAAAAACATGACTGAAAAATTTAGAAAGGTTCGAAAATTTCCGTTACCTTGTGACGTTTCCCGTGAAACCATAGTTATATTGCGAAACCCGATCTAATGGAATTCCGAGAATTCACGTGTATTGGCTATATTAGTGATTGCGGAAGTGTAATAATTAAAACCTCATTAAAGACAAAACAAACTTTAAGAATGTGTCAAATAAATACCGCGCGCGAGTGTATAGCTTTAAGTTATTTTCAAACTAAAGAATTGCTTAAATAATATTTGGTCCATCGACAACTGCTCCAGACTGAGTCGATAAACCAATAAAATCTGGTATAAAATAAGCTTTAAGTTAATTAGTAAAAACATGACGCAACAAATAAATCACAGCTTAACGTCCGAAATTAATCGAGATTAACATAACAGCAATCTCAGATAATTTAAATAATAATTAATTAAAAAAAAAGTAATTAAATAGTATTACGCAACATTGCGTCATGTCGTGCAATAATTTGTTTAAAGCAAATGTATCCGTTATCCGAATTGATTAGATAGCAGACAGAGAAGACCTTTGAAATCCATATTCGCTGAAGGAAGAACGAGAATATGGTTTTAACTATAAATAAGATGTATTTGCGAAGCAAAAGTCAGTCTTTATGTGGGATTCAATGCGAGATAGTCTCCGCGCATATTCATGTTAGACCGTAAAAACTTTTTTGTAAGATCAAGCTGTTTTGTTATTAAATTTTGCAGTGATCGTTGAGTGACGTCTTATGTACTCGCCAAGACTGCGAAAATCCTGAGTACCGTTCAATTTAATAATCCGTTAAAAAGCGCCGTATACCAGAGGTTTAATTATATACGTTCAGATTCTAGACCGCCGTTCCGTCCCAAGTTGCTCTGTAACGAGCACAGACCGAAGTATAGAATAACCACAGAACAATTAAATAAGTAGAACCAGCATATGGCAGTTTTAAACCAAGGAATAATAAAGCAGGAGTGGGGAATTGAATTTAGCACCTTTTAAAAAGTGCAACAGATGGAATTGCTGTTGTTTAACTAATTTATGCAGGGCAGTAATCAAATAAATATATATTTATGTTTTAACTGTGTTTGAAATTCAATTTATTGTAAAATCATTTTTTATATTGTTAGATTTAAAATAAAAATAAAATAATAAATGTTAAATTTAGAATAAA
>JAHWXV010369884.1:0-16128 GCA_024586415.1 Phrixothrix hirtus | reverse complement strand
TACTGTGGAAGCAGGTTTATTCATTATTTCAGCAATTTCTCGTTGTGTTCTCCCATTTTAAAAATAAAAAATAAGCAGTTCGCGTTCTTAAATAATCGTAGGTGTGGACACAAAGCACTATTTCATCTCCCAAATGGAATGTTAAAGGTCTCCCTAAGAGTTAGACTAGCAACTTACCGCACTTTAAAGTATGCAGTGCCAACATTTAATTGTTAGATCATTTAAGTTATGGGCTACGTTTTGAATACTTTTTCGATTTTTGTTTATAAGTTAGTTTTCAGAATTTTCTTTTAATTTTAGTGTATAATGCTTAATATCATTATGCATTATTATGAGAATTTTGTAGTACGATGAATAAGGAAAAATCCGCTCATAACTAAATCTCGAGTTACACAAAAAGTTAAAAATATTACAATATAATACAGCAATTTTACCTTGAAAGTTACGATGGCAAACTTGTCAGCATTAATTATTAAATCAAGATTGCTGTATTAAAGTAGAAACACATAATCGGGACGTACCGACCCGGAGCATAGTCGTCACACGGCTGTATGTCAAAATATAAAATAATTGAAGAAAATCAGATATCATTATTTTTAAGTGATTTTTATGAAATTTATAATATATTTTATTTAAATTTTATAAATCAGTATGGTTATTAATACTGTTAAAACACGCTTTCATCTTTAGGTCACCTTACGGTCGGAGCACGGCCCATTAATGTGTATTTCTACTGTTACACTTCTAATTTTTATTACTAAAAATGTCGCTAGTAATTTTCATTCAAATTATCAGAATAATTCTTGCAGATAAAAACGATAAAAAATTATTAATTTCTTTTAAATACTAATATTTGATTGCTCAGTTTTGTAAGAAACATATTTTTCATAATTAAACTGCACAATAGTTATCTTAAAAAGATTCAAAATACACTTTGTGTATGAATCATTATTAGCATTGGTTTTGTATATAAAATCCCTGTTATCAGAGAACGTCCTAAAGCAACAAACTTGTACCGCGATGACCTTGTTCCCTGAATAAATAAAAATATTGTACACGACCCTAAATAGTTTTGTATGCATGTATTGAAAATACGATATTTCGCGCTTTTAAGCAGTCACTGAAACTAGCATAATCTTTTGAACTACAATTCAATTTTTTTCGACGCCATATGAAGTGTCTATCTGAGTATATAAAATCAATGGTTATGCCAATATAAACTGTGCGATGTTGTATATTATATTAAATACATTTTTTCGATTTTATGTACAGTGGCTTACAAAACTATTCATACACTAAAAAGAGTTTTCAAACATTAAGGTACATTAAAATACCATTATATATTTAATATTTAGTTGAAATAACGCGTTCCTTTATTTTAATAAATAAATAGTAAAATAGTAAAAACAATTGCTTGTTTACCGAACCCATAAAAAACTACATAAGCTATCTAAATCTAGATCACAAAATTATTCGTACATCTTGAAAATGCAAATAAAAATATGGTTCCATAGCGGAAAAGTTGATAAAATATGGATTTCCTGTAAAGGATATCTTTACTGCAAGTGGAGAAAGCATATTTTACTCCTGTTAATATTTAATATATAGTTTATATTAGTTTGGGTCAAAGTTTCGTGTTTTAATTAAACATTATTTTTTACATGAAAAACGGTAAAAGAAACGAAGAAAAAGTTACGGAAATATCACTGTGATTCTTCTCCATTGAATGGAATAGTTTCTAAGTGATTTAATTAAAAACTGGCCATATAAGTACTGGTGATATTGAGCGCCCTGAACCCTCACAAAAGGTTACTACCAAGGAAATCGTTAAAAAAATTCATGAGGTGATAATGAGCCATCGACGAGTGAATATGCACGAGATAGTTGATATTGTAGGCATTCCAATCAAACAGGTATATAATATTGTTACGAGTATTTTCATATGTAGAAGGTTTCCGCAAGATGGGTGCCGCGATTACTCACAGTGGACTAAATGAGAATTTGTGTTCAACTTTGAAATCATTATTTGACCTTGTTTTAACGTAATCTGGAGGAGCTTCTTCGCCGATATGCAACTGTCGACGAAACCTGGATTCACCACCATACTCTAGAGTCAAACGAATACTCAAAATAGTGAATTTCACTAAACGAAAGTGCACCAAAGGAAACTAAAATTAGTCGCTCGGCTGATAAGATTATAACGACTACTTGTATTCTTTGGGATTCTAAAGGCTTAATCCATATTAACTACTTCGAAAGGGGGAAAATAATAATTGGCCAATATTATACCGAGTTATTGGCCCATTTTGATGTCAATTTAACAGTAAAACGTCAACGTTTGGCAAGTAAGAGAGTGCTCTTTCATTATAACAAAGCACGATCTCATTCATTCGCATACGAATTGCTCCGCTATCGACCATGCTCGCCTGATTTGGCTCAAAGCAACTTAGTTTTGTTTCCAAAACTTGAAAAAATCACTGGTAGAAAAAACATTCACGTCAAATGAAGAGATTATTGCTGCAACTGAGGCTAATTTTGACGAGGTACCAAAAGAATATTTTTTGGATAGCTGAAAGAAATTGGAAAGTCGTTCGACTAATCCGAGAACTACGTTGAAAAGCAATAAAAAATGTGCGTTAAACCTGTGTTTTATTGAGATGTTACCTTTCGTCGAGCAGCCCTCGTACGTACCTATTTAAATGTAGTACAAGATATATTTCTAAAAACTTGTATACAAAACATAATTAAGTAATATCGTGAAAATAAAAAATACTTATGAAACATTATGTATGTGCAGGCAAAGAGTCAGTATTGGTGTTCCACCCTAAATTTCCATGCGTCCATCATCAAAATAATATAACATCCCATCAGACGAAGAATTAATTAAATTTTATTTTATTTCAACCTACTCGTACCAAAAATAGGAATAAATGATGGAGAATGCTGGAAAGTAATATCTGAATCTTATGGTAATAGCTCCTAGCATAAATAAAATATTGCGAAAGATGCTGCTTAAATTTCTGGATTTGGCAAAGCTGTAATTTGCAGGACAATTTGCATACAAATTTCGTAAAGTTTAATATCTCTACTGTCACACAACTGTAGAAAGCTTGTTATGGAGTCGTTTTATTACAGAATAGTTTTAAAATAAACACAACGCGCAAAAAACATGTATTCAAATCGTGAACATTTTCGTGCAATAATTTTGTTTTAATAATCGTCAATATCTCGATGATTAGAACAACAAGCTTAAATTTTCAAAATTATAATTAACTCAGTTGTAAATAACATTTTAAGTTCCTTCTTTGTTATAAAATATACAGTAATTGGGAATCCCTGATAACGCTAAGCAACATGGGCATTTCATAAAACTTTTACGTTAGCAAAGGCGTAGTCAGGCAGTAACCGTATGAGATACGTTTAATTTTCTAAAAAAAGTTATTAACGACTGCCGTCCTTCCCCGCGTTCCAAAAGAAGTGTTTTCTAACGGTCAGTCGCCGCTAGAGGTTCCAAGAGTAAGCAACGCTTCCTTGGGTGTGTCGCTAAGTACACGTGAACTTTAAAGTAACGGGACGGTATCAAGGTTCTTTTAAGTTTTCAAACAAAGAAGGTACCCGAATTTAAGTTTTGGTGAATGATTGGATTTTTGCAAACTCGGCATGTCAGCGCCAAAAGGCGGATTGTAACTGGGTCGATCATCGTTATTTCACGTTCGTTTTCCTGGTCAACGGTTGAGGTTCAAACTGGATAGTACAAATAGGATACGACATCATATTAAACCAAGGGCAACACTGTTCTCTGCGTTGAAAGTCATGAAGTCCTCCGACTACAAGTAAGTGACGTTGTCCTAATCTGTCTTTAACATCACATAATCCTTGAAGCTTCTCTTTGGGATTCGACAACCACCACTTTGTTTTGATAAACCTCACTGGAACACGTATTTTGGTCAAGTTGAAAGATAGACAGTTGCGACAATTTTGTAAATAATATACCGAAATTTTAACTAGTTCAATTATTTAATTAAGTTAAAGCCACAATTTAGGGGCCGTATTGTTTTGTTCAATTTAATATAAGGAGAAATATTGGAAACCAAATTATAATTAATCACATGTTTTGAGTTATCATTGCGTTTATCTGCATGTACATTTATTGATTTGCGTTTACCGAATTGTACGTTTTACACTACAAAGTATTCATTACAGTGACATCAAATTCAGACTTTATTACTTATTTCAGATAATTGCTATAAACAGGTAAGGTAAGTATCCTAAATGTGGCGTACGCTTCAACACCACGTAGTAAGTGCACCGCTGTTGTCCCGTATTTTAGGTATTGGAGAAGGAGTCTTTGTTCTCTGCTTTTCCCCTTGACATAACCTAACGCCTATATAACGAAGTAGCGCCCTTGAATACGACTTTCCCCTATTGTTATCACTGCAAGGCGTTCCTGAACGTAGCCCTATTTAGACTAACAGCTAACTTGGGACCCCCCATCTCCACTTCAATCGATGTAACCGCGCTAGTTCAGAAAATAGCATCGTATGCACCATTAGGATAGCTTCGTCCTAGAATAAAAAGCAAAAGGAGAGAAAAATAGGAAAGGAAACGAAGGGTAACGCACGTGGTAAAAGAGAGGGTTGCTCGGTTCAAACAGCTTTATCGGAGAGAGGGTGGTGAGCCATTCAACTAGCTTAAGGTAACGGAGTTTATCAGCAACATAAGATCGCAGAGATAAGAAATAAATGGTTTTGAGCGCCACGCCTTTAAGTATATAAGCAACTTTCTAGACAAGACATGAAAAGAGGTAAAGATACTTACGGTGCACCCTGTATATGTTAAAGGCGAAACATAACTAGGTATCACGCCGTATAAATAATAAATCCAAAAGTAGGTATTCAAAAATACACACATAGCATAATATTAATAGTGGTGTGAGATAACTTTCGGATCACACCAGGTAACCTATTAAATAAAGTTATCTAACTGCAAAGAATCTTAGGTAACGAGAAATAATAAGTCGGTGTACTATTGTAATATTAACAGAGTAACTGTTTATTGACTGTTTACAGGAAAAACGGAGAAATTACAATAATTACGCACAAATTATAAATCAACAAAATAAAAACATTTAAAGTTCAGAAATGGTTACAAATTGAGTTGTTCAAATTCAAAGCAGAACGTTAAAAATTAGAAACATGTGGCAACCGATAAGAATTCTTTTATAACTTACTTCGGCTGTCTAATACAAAGTTACGATAAATCTAAAAGATTGGTACTGTAATAAATATTATACAGAGTGTCCCACAACAAGATTTCGTTAAAAGGATATGGACAATTAATAGGAGTTGAAGTTTAAGACTTTCCACAGAAGGGTTTTAGGTTAGGCGGAATCGATATAAAATATTTTCAGATTTCAAATACTTCCGATTATACCGGAAATGGACATGAACTTCCTTATTTCAAATAGAACATAGTAATTTTTATTATTTATATGTATTTCTGAGCTAATTTTAACGCGACTTTGTTTAAAAAATTTTCTCTATTACGAGTTTTTTAGATATTTCAATTTATTTATAAAAATAAGCTTCTGCAGTGTTCCACAAGAAGCCAAATTTCTAATACGTCCAATAACTTAAGCAAGCAAAATTTTATATACTTTTTGTCGAACTGCATCAAATATCTTAATTGAAATTTTACAAATTTATACAGGGTATTTGAAAAAAAAATAACAAACTTTATTTTCAAAGAATCGCGAAATCCCATTATTTTTAAATAGCAACCTATATTTTTTCTAATTTATTACATTCCACACTTAAAATTAGGGATAGTTTGTGTTAACTTCCCTATACCCAAATACTCTCATTTTGATGTTAGTTTAAAAATGCCTTAATTTACTTAAAATTGCATTTTGCGAAATTGTATAGTAGACTATGCGACTAGTATAAACAAATGATGACAAAAGAAAATCATCTATTAGTATTAAAATATTTGCCATTGCTGTTTAAAGTTTTGAATCAGTTTTTAATTAAAAATACAAAAGAAATGTCGCAAATTGGTTTTAATAATGAAGATTTTCTGAATTTAATGTTACTATGAAATAGGGAAGTTCATGTCTATTTCCGGTATAAGCAGAAGTAGCTTAAATCTGAAAATATTTTATATCGATTCCACCTGACCTAAAATTCTTATGTGGAAAGGCTTAGATTTCAACTCCTATTAATTGTCCATATCCTTTTAACGAAATCTCGTCGTGGGATACCCTGTATAAATTTACGTTTACAGATATCTTGTATAATTAAATATTGACAAATAAAAGTAATTAAAGGGAAGAATGGGACGTATCTGTGGACACATTTGACCAACATTTACAATATTAATAAATGTTTAAATTAAGCTAAGCATTTAAAAGTAATAAAATAGACCGTTGTTCGTCAATTTAGTTGCCACCAAAAAGTGTTTTTTTTAAAACGGTAGATAGGTCCCTAACAGTAAATAACTGACCAAAGATTTTCCTCGTTTTACAAATATTCACAATAAAGCTTAATAATCGCAACTTAAGTAAAACGTACGTGATAATACTAATTAAATGTGTATCTATCTAAATACAATTATTAATAGGAGTTATAGTAAAAGGAAAGTAAGCATTATAAGTAAGTAATGTTCAACAGTATCAAAAAAAAGTAAAAAATATATAAAGCAACTAGTAAAAATAAAGGTCTCTGCATTATCGATGGTAAGTGGTAAATAGCTAGGATGCCATGTGACCAACGTCCCGGAGTGAACGGTAACCATACGGAAGATGGACCCCAAAGTAGGTACAACTGGGTATCCACGTAGGTAGAAGTGCAAAGCAAGCTCCTTAGAACTCAAAGGGGTCCATAAAACAGCTACACAGCATCCCTAGAAGCGTATATCAAGTGTAAACCACTCGAGTCCGCCAGTTGGTTGACCATCGATAAGCTATTCAGCCACGAGGACGTAGCTGAGTATATAGTATGCCGACGAAGAAGTCAAGCAGACAAAAAAACTATGAATTGAGAAAGGGCAAAAATTACTTAAATTATTAGCAAATCGAGGTACAAAAGCTCACCCCTTCTAAACCAAAAATGGGTTTCTTAAAGCAGCGAAACGAAACGATAGTAAAACAAAAATTGATTCGCACCAGTAACACACAGCGTGTTTTACAATCGAATGCGGTTTTCAAAAATGAGCCTTGATTAGCTAGCGCGCAGGACTAATTTCTTGAAGGCGCGCATCGCTAAAACCTTGAAGAATAAAGCAAAGAGGACGGAGTAACATAAAAAGGTAATCATTAATTAATTACAGGATAACCGTCAGAAGAAATGAGCCGAAAATGTAGTTAACTGAAGTTTATAATACACGCCGTTTTAAACATAAACTTATGTACATTAAAAGTAAGCGCTCGCTCATGGGCGTAGCAAACGGAAGGGCCAAAAAGTTTTAAATTAAATTAGAAATTGTCATATTGCGAAACAGGACCATGACACAGCATTGGTAAAAAGTATTGATTTAGGTTAAGCTCTTACTTAAGAGCTCGGTGTTTTTGTGCAAGTTATTTATTATAGTATCGTCAAAGAACTATTTTATCATGAAATGTGGATGCCAAATATTTAACATTAGTAAAAATTTATGTAATTAATTTTTGAACCATTAAGTGAGCAAACAGCATGAGTAGTTAATGTGTCATCGACTAAGCTGATTATATTACTTTTTTGTGGATTAACTGATAGGTCAATTTCTTCAAGCAAGGATACAATATGAATGAACATGGTTGAAGTATACTCCAAATTATTACACACGAATGCTAAATTATCCGTATATGCTAGAATAGTTATAGGAATGATCTCGTCATTAACACAATATCCAAACTTTCTTGTAGTTTCAGAATCGGATAAATGATTTAAGATAATGTTAATGCATATATTGAAAAGAGGAGGTGCTAAAGGAGAGCTTTGAGCAACACCTTTATTGATTTTAATTTCCTTTGAGAATTTGATAAGAATTCAATTAAGTGCGAGCAAAAATTTTTATTACATTTTCCCGTACTAATTTCATTATTAAGTTACAAAGAGTAACAGGAACACTCATAAGATTTAAAAATTATTCAAGATGATCATGACCCACATTATTGTAAACTTTAGAGATATCTAAAAAACAATACAGCAATTCATTCCATGTTTCTTTCCATATTGTAAAAATCTATTTATTTTAGAAGAATGAATTAATACGGGTACTAGGATAGTTTAAAAAACCACGTTGATTGATGTTTAACTTCATGAATGTTCTTAATTTTCTTTTCAATACCTGCTGAATTATTCTTCGAATAATAGAGTATAGTTATACGAGGGAAGTCTGATTAGTAAGGTAACTAACATAAAGATGGCGCCATAGTCTAACCAAGCGTGTCATTTATCAAATCTATCATATGTTATAAGACAGGTGCAAAGTTTCAACCAAATACGTTGCGTCCTTTGTCTCTTACAGTTGTTTAAAGTAAATGTGTTACGTTGTTTTGTGAATATGGACAAACGAAAACTTCGTGCTGTGATTAAACACTTCTATATCACCGAGAAAAACGCAAAGAAATTAAAAAAGGGTTAGATAATGTTCACAGCGAATCTGCGCCATCATTTAAAACAGTTTGTTTCTGGGTGAATGAATTTAAACGTGGCCGTACGAGTACCGAAGATTAAATAAGGTCCGGAAAAGGCTACCACTGACGAAATGATCACCAAAGTTCATGATTTTATTTTAAATGATCGTCGATTAAAGGTGCGTATCACAGCAGACACTATAGCCATATATAAAGAACGCGTTAGCCATGTCATGAACACTTGGGTGTGAAAAAGCTGTCAGCAAGATGGGTGCCGCGTCTGCTAGCTGTGTATAAAAGCCGAATACGCATAACAACTTCTGAATACTGTTTGACCCTTTTCAAGCATAACCCCGCCGAATCTTTGCGTCGATTTATTACCTCTGACGAAACGTGGCACACCACTGTACCCCGGAAACAAACATTCAATCCTAACAATGGGTGCACCGAAGAAAGCAAAAGTGATTCCAGTAGTAGAGCAAAGAGAGAACGGGACTGGAAATGGTCCCCAAGATGGCCGCTAAGTTTGTAGAGGGGCGAAGTCCTAGGTATTGAATTGTGGCAAACCCCTAGGTGTAGATATAGACCCCAGAGGTAGAAATAGGGCCCCCTTATTTAAAAAGTGAACGCATACGCCATCTATGGGTGTAGCTATGTAGTTGTCAAGGTTATCACTTGGCTAAGTGTTTGTAACTAGACAACGCCATCTGTCGGTATAGTTATGGTTACATGTGAGGATTGTAACTCTGCTACGCCATCTACTAGAGTGACGATGTAGTTTACCCAAGTCGCCCCCACCCCATCTATCATTGCTATGTCGAACTACACCATCACGCTCTGCGACTTGAGTAATTCATGATGACCATTTGAATAGTTATTTTTTCGAATCTAACGCCATCTATAGCGTTTTCCTCTAATTTATATTATAATGTTATAGTTTAAATATGACGTCAGATTTTTTCTCTAATTAAAAATATTTGTCCGTCCGCCAGATATGAACGCGTGTTCGTTTGCTAGCAAATTCATGTTTCACCGGAAATGCGCACTGAGCTACCAGATCTAGTTTAGTTATTACATTTCAATGTGCTTTATATGGTTATCTTTTTAAAAGAAGGCCAAAAATTAGAGAAAAAATATACGCCCTTTTGTCTCCGAAATTTAAAATAATCGTGATTGAAGAGCGTGAAGGTGTACTTCGACATACCAACGATAGATGGGGTGGGGACGACTTGGATAAACTACATCGTCACGCTCGTAGATGGCGTAGCAGAGTTGCAAACCTCACCTGTAACCATAACTATACCGACAGATAGCTTTGTCTAGTTACAAACACTTAGCCAAGTCACAACCTCGACAACTACCTAGCTACACCCATAGATGGCGTATGCGTTCACTTTTTAAATAAGGGGGCCCCGTTTCTGTCTCTGGGCCCTATATCTACACCTAGGGCTTTTCTCCAATTCAACACCTAGGACTTCGCCCCTCTACAAACTTAGCGGCCATCGTGGGGACCCATTTCCAGTCCCGTTCTATCTTTGCTCTACTACTGATTCCATCGGCTAACAAAATTATGGCCACCGTATTTTGGGATACTCGTGATGTTATGGTTATAAATTATTTTCAAAAGGGCAAAATAATCGCAGACGAGTACTACGTGTCGTTATTGGACCAGCTGATTAGAAAATTAAAGGAAAACCAACCGCATTTGGCAAGAAAGGAAGTGTTGTTTTATTATAACAATGTACCCGCTCATTCAGCCAACATTTTCACGGCAAAATTAGTTTAATTACGATTCTAAATACTTCGTCATGTACCTTACAGTCCAGATTTAGCTCCATATGATTTTTTCTTGTTTCCAAACTTGAAAAAATGGCAAAGTGGAAAGAGATTTTCATCTAATGAGGAAGTGATTGTAGAAACAAATGATTATTTTGAGGAGTTTGATTCCTCCTGTTATAGTGAAGGCATTAAACGAATTGAACATCGTTCGAATAAGTGCATAGAGTTAAAAGAAAAATAAATGTAAAAAACTTGAATACTTACCTTAGTTTTCAGACCACCCTCGTGGTGGCCAGTTGTTAATCGAATTACAATCTCCACCTTGTCAAGTTAACTTTGATAATTTTAGCTAGTTTGTATTTATTTAAGTTACCTATTGGATTTTTCATAATTCAATAATGAAATTCACTTATTTTTAAAATTAACTACCCGTTTGACTCTACCCCACAGGATGTGAATTAATTTAAAATATTCCTTTTTCACCGATTTAATTATTGGTATATTTTTTTGAAGTACTAAGAAACTAGGATTTACTGGGAATAAAGCTATCTTTTGTATAACTTTTAGTAAACGATTTTCCATTATTAATTCGACGTTCTTAAATTTAACTGAATTTTACTAGCTTTCGTTAGATGTATAAATAGGTCCTTGAGGCATATGTTTCGCCTTGAAACTCTCTGATAACAGCTTGTACGTTGCAAACCAGTTTTTACTGGGTTACATGTTGGTAAATTTCAACTTATTTTTTGTGTATTCGATATCATTCATGTAGCTCCGTGACAGTTAAGAATAAGTCTACTTAATTACGTTATTAATTGTGCTACTCTTCTTCCTATACCCTTCAGAATAAATTGGGGTGAGCTATATTCATTCTTCGTTTTGTTTCTGATAACTAGCTTCGATTTTGTTTCTTTCTTAATTTATACTTCTAAGGATTGCCTTGGTCTATCCGACAAATGGATGTATACCTATACAAGCTTGACGGTTATGAACAAGCCAAGTCGTTACTTAGACCGTCATCAAAGTTTGTTTGTACGTTGTTTCCTGATCCCATTTATAATTGGTCTTGATCGTCAGCTACCTACAATTAGGCATGTAAATCAACTGAACATGATGAGTCTTAGGACGAAAATCTCTGTTTAGTGAAGTTATATTTTTTTTCTTATATTCTCCTATTTATTCTATATAATTATTTGTCTTAATTGTTTTACGCTCGTCTTCGATGGTTAGTTAGATATTCAAGCAATAACCTACCACTACCTAATGTCTATTTTCAACGTTAAGTTAAATTAGTCTGGCTTCGTTTTACGTTGCTTTCTCTAAATTTTACTTTAATGATTTCAAAAAACAATTAAATCAGTTGTAAAAATCGAATATAATTCAGATACTAATGTATTAATTTTATACTTTATAGTCGAATTGTAATTCACGATACTTAAGGCTCCGAACTTGTAAAACGAAAAGGCTCCTGTCTTGATTTTTACTTAGTTTGATTTTAATCGACACGCGTTACGACGTAGAGTTTGGTGTCCGACCGTGTAATAATTACTCTCGCAGTACCACCTGCAGTAACGCCAGACGTCAGTTTCACCTTTTTAGACAAATCGAACCGAATTCAAATTAGCAGTAGTTTGAGTTATTAAAATTTACTAATTATGTCTTTCTTTGCACCAACCTTAACGTTAGCTTTAAACTTTTAAATGCTCCTATTTAAATATGAAACTGATTATCAATGCCTTGCTATTTTTTATGATTAAAAGGTGCATTTGAGAATTTATAAGATTTAAAATTACAGTTTTTAATATTGTTGGCATATTGTATCAAGCAATGCTTATATTGCTTATAACCTAATACAAAAGAAACTTTCGAGTTGTACTCGACCATGTTTTTATTATTATTATCTAAACTTTTAAAAGGATAGATAATTATGATTTCCGATTAAATTCAGACTACTGATGTTAATGTATACAGATGCTCTCGGTTTACGCCGGGGATGCGTTCCTGAAATCACCGGCGTATACCGAATCGGCGTAAATTGAACCCAATTTTAATGGCAGGTATAGGGCTAGGTTCCATCTCGCCAAAAATATGCATATACAGGTATAAAATTTTCATATTTGAAATTTATAAAATACTATAATATGTATAATTCTATTAATATGTTACTGTAAAAGTATTATAACATTTTTAGTAACAAAAACTATTCCATCTTTTTCAGTGCAATTGAGTTGCGTCCTTTTTAGCAACTCGATCAGGTAACTTCTCTACACTTCTTTTACTAGGCATATTATACCAATAATGTACAGGGTGAGCGAAACTAGACGTCTCAACTCTACTAGACGAAAAAGAAAAACGATAGAAAACATCTGAGAAGAGGTTCTTAAATGGGATTGAATGAGGTCCATTTTAAGCCGAATTTGTATATTTTTTCATGTTCTTAAACTGAGGCAATGACGTCATCAAATCTTTTCCCGCTGAAACTTACCTATGTTTTTCTAAACAAATTTGTCTGTTAAAAAATTATAAGCAAATTTGTAAAAAAAGGTATTATTTAAAATTCGCAGTTGTCTTGATTTAAACAAGTTGCCTTTGAAAACAAATAGAAAAATTCCAACTGTCAATAATTAAGCTAATGGTTGACAAATATCCTTTTAGTGTTGTTTTACTTTTAAAATGTTCAGCACAACGGAAAATTCGATATGTTACTAATTTATGGGGAATCTCAATAGAACCCTAGAAGAGAAGTTCAGTTATATGCCCAGAGATGCTCTGAACATGCTATTCCAAGCTTAAAAATATTTACAAGATTGGAACGAAATTTAGGGTCAAAGGGTCAATCTTAACGATACTGTTGCCCATGTTTTGCAGTATTTTGAAGACCAACCAAGCAACTCGATTCCGGCAAGCCTGTCGTGAGATGAATTTAAGATACAGTTCCTTACGAATAATTTTGAAAGAAAATGGTTATCATGATTATAAACTTCACAACTTAGAACATTTGTCAGATCAACATAAACAACGAAGAATTTATTATGTTGCCCAAGTGATGGAAAACCTAGAGATCAATGACAGTTGGTTTTGGCAGCATGTGTTGTGGACGGACGAAGGCCGTTTTGTTAGTAACGGTAAGCCTAATAAAAAAAAGGAACATTTTTGGGCTACTGAAAATCCATATTATGTCAATCCGATTGAAAATCAAGTACACTTCGGAATTAATGTTTGATGTGGTATTATTAATGAACATTTGATTGATCCACATTTTTACGAAGGAGTTTTACATAGTGAGCTATATTTACAATTTTTTCAAGAACAGCTTGCTGTACTTCTCGAAAATGCGCCATTACAGTTGCGAGTAAACATGTATTTCCAGTATGAGGGAACTCTGCCCCATAAAACAAGAATTTTCCAACAATATTTAAATGAAACTTATGGAGAAAATTGAATAGGTATAAATGGACCGATACAGTGGACGCCCAAATCACCGGACTTAACGCCACTAGGCTTCTTCTTGTGGGGAACTTTGAAAAATAAAGTTTACAAAACACCATCTATTAATGTGGAACATCCAAAAGAAAAAATTAGAAACGCTTGCGACGAACTATCTGGAGAAATGTTACGCAAAGATTCAGTGAGAAAAATAAGGAAGATATTGGATATGTATCAAGAAGTAGGAGGTGCTAACAAAAGAAAATTTGTTGTAGTGATTTTCTACATACTTTGCTTCTTTCTGTGTTGCTTAATGTTAAATTTATAATTAATACTAATTAATAATTTATAATTATTGACAGATGCTACTTTGTTGTTTTTTGCAAAGGCAACTTGTTTAAATCACAACTGCGAATTTTAAATAATACCTTTTTTTACAAATTTACTTATAATTTTTTAATGGAAAAGGATAGAATTTTTTTATTAAAAAAATTTGTTTAGAAAAATCAGCTCTTTTTAAATATGCCAAAATATAGGTATGTTTCAGGGAAAAAATCGATGACGTCATTGCCTCAGTTTAAAAACATGAAAAATATGCAAATGTGGTTTAAAATGGACCTTACTCAATCCCATATAAGAACCTCTTTGCAGATTTTTCTATCATTTTTCTTTTTTTTCTAATAGAGCTGAGACATCGAGTTTCGCTCACCCTATACATAAAATATAAAAAGCAAAAAGTAAAGCACTGCGTTTAATAAATATGTACACGTGCGTTGTAGCAACTCGGAAAACACGTTATCACTCGAATGCTGCATGTCTGAGGGCGATATCACATCACCATGCCAAATATCAACGAACAATTGCCTACGAGTCACTGTGTCATCAGCGAAATTCTGCGTACACTGAATGTCACCCACCGCCAAGCCGAGACATTCCTGGACTTCCCCGTCCGGAAGCAAGCGGCGCTATTGTGAATCGGCCCAAATGGAATATATTTGAATTTTTATTTAGATAAACGTTTTTTAGACTTAACCATTCTTTCTTACAGGGTATGTTCGAAAAGCTTCAAACAGAAACTTCGTACGTATTGTAAATATTAAGTTAATTCGTGCACATTATGTAACTACCGTTTTCGTTGGACTTAACAGGTTTTCTTTATTTACCTACGGTGTACATTCAAAAAGTTTCCTTCCTTTTAAACGCATACGTCCAATAAATAGCGTGACGCTCAGAGTTTTTTAGTTACTTTAACACCTAAAGCATCCGCTTTCTCTTGTCATAATTTTATTATTACAATGAACTTCTGTACCTCACGATCCGACTCGCCACATTCTTTTTGAGTTACTTGGCATACGTAACGTTAATTGTCACAGCAGCTCGCTACTGGACAACTTTCGGTTACAACATTTACCTAGTACGATAGCTCTACCAATAAGAAAACATTTCAGAACATGACACCAATCAAGCATTAATTGTACAATTACATAAATAGTAGAAGAGCAGTCTAAAATTTCAAAGTTCATACGAAAACTTTATCAAAACCTGAATCAGTATTCAAGTTACTGCCTTTAAAAGAATTTTGTATACCATATAAGAAATAATTACCTTGTTATAGTTATTTGTAGTGCATATTGTGACGTTAACTACATAATTAGGTGTTTCAAAAGTGGATTCAAAATAAGTTTCAAACATATTTAGATCAAGTCTATAAGTTCTTGTGGTATTATGGTTCATTATAGTTTGTACTACCTTCCTTCTTTTATTATAAAAATAACACTGAACCCTATCTCTGTTAGATTTATCTCGACGTCTTTGTCTCATATTTTTAGATCATCCTTCAGGGTTTGAGAATTTCGTATAAGTTGAGGACACATTAACAGGCATTCTCCTTCGTCGTGCTTTATAGAATTTAATTTCAGGTGATAAAGGACCACGAAGTTTATGATTAACCCAGGTACAAAATTCTTTTGTTAATAAGGTAAATGCGTCCACATTTTTAATTCCGTTTGCTAATTGCGTACTTTCATATATCGGAAAATGCTTTCGCTTTTGGTAACAATGAAAGTAAATCGTCATAGAAATTCATTTGTAATATTAAAAACATTCAAAAATAATCAGAAAGTTGTTTAAAATACTTTACAAATTTGAAATACTTACGAATTCAATTGCAGTATCAAGAACGTAACGCTATTGGTCGTGACGTCACGAACCAGTAGACAGAAACGCACCTGTTAGTTCTTTATAGGCGTTTACGATAATTAAACCGTTCCACACCGGTAGAAATGTTTTATCTCCATTGTATCATAAAA
>JAHWXV010369880.1:0-13267 GCA_024586415.1 Phrixothrix hirtus | reverse complement strand
TATATATATATATATATATATATATATATATATATATATATCGGATCAGTATATTGAATAATTCTTCTTGCAATTTTGATCCGGCTTGCATTGAGGCTCTTTCCATTTTTGGTTTTGCGTGACTCATTGTATATTGCTCTGAATTAGCTTATTGATCTTGTGACTTTACATACTGCAAACTTCTGCTCTTCTTTTCGTATTCTTACATGAATTACTTGTGGTTTTTCGTCTTTCGTATGATTTGTAAATCATTCTTCTAATGGCAGTAACCTTGTAATGTCCCGTGACCGTATTGAGTCAAATTTCAGCTTATGTTTGAATAGTATCCCAACTATGAATGTTGCTTCTTTTTTCTTACTATTGTCGATTCAATCTTGGTTTGCGCATTGCTTTCCTTCTTGAGTTTTTTCTTTTTTTGTGGTACTTCAATTTCTCAGAATTCTTGGTTGTCTAGTGACTGTACTGCATACGTACTACTACCATGTTTGATTTTGCTTTTGGGATTGTGTCTGAGATTAGCCATCCCGTTTTCTATGTTTGTACTAACAGTCCTTCATTTGTTTCCCAGATGCCTTCTTGTACAATTTTTGAGTAATATTCTACCCCCATTGTGACACCTAGTCTGAGTTTCTTGTAGGTTGGATCTACCAACATCATGTTTTTCCGCTGCCTTTTGTGATTTTTTGCTATTGGATGTGGTGACATTGCTTGTATTAATATTGGTAGTATTATTGCTTCTACCTCTATTCTGAATTTACTCGGAAATCTTGGTTTAAATGTAATTTCTACCTTTCTGTGTGATGTCCCTGACTTTTAGTTTTTCAGCCCTATTATTTCTGCTTTAGTCTTCTGTCTTGGAAGGTTTAACAGTTTGTGGCGCGGTATCTACCAGCATTCCTACATATTTGGCGCCTCCTTCAGGAGCGCTTGCTTTGATGAGGAAGCTTGTCAGTAAGGCTTATGGTTCCCCTCTTAATTTTTGCTATATTTCAGTATTCATGAAACCTATCTTTTGTTTTGTGACATGATCACCTTTTTGTTGGGGCTTGCAGCTGCTGTTCCCCGTACATGTGGTTTTGGTGGTCTGATCTATGAATTCATATTTCTTCGCTATTACTGCTAGTAATTGGTGTTATATCTTCCTTTTATTCAAAATTTTACTTGTAGTAGAAAGTTTAGAGGAAGTTTAACACCTTGTGTTACTAATTTAATCAGTTAGTATGTCCAAACCTTGGTACACAAATTGTTTTTTATTATTTATGTTACATTTATGTTTTTGCCGTAATTTGACAACGTCTGTAAAAAACACGTTTTAAAATTAGTAACGTATTCTACGACGCAATACAGACCTTGTAGTACCTCCTGCGTTTATTGTCATGGTATTCTAAAAGTACTTAATAATCCCTATAATTTTAAAATGATTCTTCTTGACGAATTTTTATTTGCAATTAACGGAAAACACAAACACGATCGAAAACCAATTGCATGTTAAAGAATGCACATTTTACAAGCTGAACTTTAGTAAAGTGGTATTAACATCCAATGTGACTAGTGAAGTCCGCATCATATGGGATTTTTTTTTACTAATAGCTTTATTCGAAATTTAACTGGCATTAATTTTTGCTTTGATCAAAATGAAAAATAATCAAAAAAATAGTAGTCACGTTATTCGCATTATCTGTCAAATTTTAATTTTTCTCCAAAAAAAATCTAAAAGTTGGGTTATTTCTCAAAATATCGAAACAGTTATTAAAAAAAGATTTTCTGGATGCAATTTTTAGTCCATATGCAAAATTTTAGCTGCATAAGATAATTTTCATTGTTTACCCATTTTTTGTAAATTGCACTACTGTTGCAAAATAAGACTCGACTTAACCTACATAAAACTTCTTACTCTTGACAATGCTTTATTCTAGACAAATTTTCTGAGCTATTAATATTTAGTCACATGTGACGCAAAGTTTATTTGGTTTTGACCGTGTATAAGGTAACTTCATGAAATATCTAATTTTCGGAATGATAGTTTGTATAAAAGTAATACACATTATAATTAAGACAAACAAGTACATAGTGTCATCAATAAAGTCTGCATTAAGAAAATAAATTTACGTTTAACTTTACGAAAAGTTTATCTAGTTTCAGCGATTTAATTTAAAACCCCTTTACTAGAATGTGTTATATAGGTATGTTATAAAAAAGTAAAAATAGCTGTTTATTATTTAAGTGCAGTTTCCGATGATGCACAAAAGCTTAAGCTGGTTGTAAAACGATTAAAAAAAGAAGATCGACAAAGCCTTGCGTTAAAAATGACAGTCAAATCGCATTCTGTTTGTTATAGTGGCTTTTAATTAATATTGCGTATTAAATTTAAAAAAATGTTAAATTTACAGGAAAAAATTGAAATTGTATTAATATGCGGTGAAAACACAAGTCATAGTGTAGCAGCGAATATTTTTAATGAAAGGCATCCAGGCCAAAATATGCAACAATATACTGTGAGTAGGATTATGGCAAAATTTAAATCTAATGGATCGGTGGAAAGTTCATTTAAAAAATCTAACATTCCTATAAAATATAGTGAAGAAGACCACTTAAATGTGTACCTAGATATTGTAGAACATGGGCAAACCAGTATTAGAGATGTTTCTAACAGAGCTGATATTAAAAGAGATTGTGTAAGGAAGATTTTGCGCAAAAATAAATTTAAACGTTATAAATCCAAATTTATAAATACTCTTAAGGAACGAGATTTTGGCATACTTTGGGCTTCTCTTTTTGGTACCAGGGGAAAAAAAAGATGTATCCTTTTCTTTTCACGTGTTATGGGCCGACGAGGCCACTTTAATTTCAAATGGCGTTGTTACCTCTTAAAATTCTAGACTCAAGGAAATCCAAATTTTATAATAGACTACAGGGACCTGTATTCCTTTAAAACAAATGTGTGATGAGGTGTTGTAAAGGTTCAAGTTGTTGGGCCTTATTTTTTTAGGGGTAATTTAATTTCTGAAGAATACCTACGCTTTCTTAACACCGCGATCGTAGATGTTTTAGACAATATGCCTATTGAAAGAAGACATAATTTGTGGTATGAGTGTGACGGTGCTCCCATACATAATATAAGACAGGTTCAAGAACGCCTATTGGAATTATTTAGGGGCAAAGTGATTGGGCGAAATATGAAGCAATACTGGCTGGCTAGGTCTCTGAATTTAAACCCACTTAATTTTTTCTTGTGAAGTTATCTAAAACTAAAAGTTTACATACAAAGGCCTTTTCGTAATGTTGATCATTTGGAAACGGTGATCCGAAACTGTATTTTACAGATAAGGCCTCGGGGTATCAGAAACTCCATTAAAGATGTATCAAGAAGAACAATTGTTTGAATTGAACGCAATGGAAGACAGAAATGTAATTTAAAATTTTAAGTTTTTGAATTGTTTTTAATTTAATTTTCAAATACCAAACATAGTTTATTATTAATTAAAAAGATGGAATTTTAAATACGTTTAATTCTTATATTATGATTTTTTTATTAGAAAATTTGACTCTATTCAATTAAACTATTTTCTTAATGTTAATGTGTATTACTTTTACACAAACTACCATTCCAGAAAATATATATTTTATGAAATTACCTTATACAGTGTAAAAACTAAATAAACTTTGCATCACATGTGACCAAATTTTAATAGCTCAATTTTGATTTTGTAGAAAAACACACATTTAATATGGTGCCACTTCAAAGAAAATGTGTCTAGAATAAAGCATTGGCAAAAGTAAGAAGTTTAATATAGGTTAAGTGGAGTCTTATTTTGTAACAGTAGTGCAATTTACAAAAAATGTGCAAAAAATGAAAATTATCTTATGTAGCTAAAATTTTGCGTTTGGATTAAATGCAGGGCTATTACTGATAATGACGACCCTGAATGTCACAAATAGGCAACTCAATTTACACTTTCATAGGTCGCTACTCCAATACAAAAACATATATACCTGATTTGTCATATTTCCAACTGTCAATAATTAAGTTGTAATATTTAAACTATTACAAGTATAATGAACTACTAGTCAAATTGGTATTCACCTTTGTTAAAGAAAATTTTTTAATAAAACATAAAATAGCATGATATAGAATGAAAACGAAATTAGCTGGAATAAAATCAATAAAAATGTTAAATATCTATTAAATAAACACCTAATGTAAATTTTACTCAAAATTTCGACCTCTGACTCTTATGCAAGCTACAGTTCTGTTTAAAAACGATCTTTGTACACACTGTAATGTTTCTGGTGTTATTGAGCTACACGATTCTGTAATCCTTTTCTTTAAATCATCAACATTAGCAACCGAAATTAAAAACACTTCCTGTTTTAGCACACCGCAAAGGAAAAAATCTAAACGACTGATATCGGAACTTCGTGGCGGCCATAGATTAATCGAACCCCTTCCTATCCATCTATTTTCTAACTCGGTTGATAAAAATTTCCGGACGCTTTGATGGAATTGAGGTGGTGCACCATCTAACTAGAACCACAAATTTTGGCATGTATGAAGGTCTACATCTTCCAGCATTAACGGTAACTCGTTTTACAAAAAATTTAAAAACATTTGTCCATTTAACACCCCTGAAAATAAGTACGGCCCTATAATACGCTCTCCTAAAATTCCACACCAAATATTTAAGGAATAAATTGTTTGAAAGTATGCTACTCGCGTCCACTTTAGATTTTCTTGGGGGAAAAAATGAGAATTATGCCTGTTAATACAACCATTATTTGTAAATGTTGCTTCATCTGAAAACATACACTTGCTTAAAAAATCAGGTTCGTCTTGAACTTTTTGAAGTATAAAATTAGAAAATTCTAATTGTTTGTCAAAATCAGGCCCTTTTAGTTCTTGTACTAGCATTATATGGTATAGATGAAATTTATTTGCACGTAAAATTTTACCTACTGAAGACTGACTTATTTCAAGATTTCTAGCAATCGAATTTTGGCGTGATCCATAGTTGCGGCCCCATTTCTTGAAAAAGTGGAAGTTCATAGATTTCGTCATTATTGGAGTTTCTCTTGGATTCCAACTACATATCATGATCCTAGTACAAGTACTTCAAAGTACTATTTCCAACATGTTGCATATGATGAGCTAGATGAGCTGATCTGCTACGACTAGTTTTCTACTGGCACTGACACAAATTTGCTTCCTTAGATCTGATAATGCCTTCCACGAATCTTCATAACGTGACTTCTGATGGAATAATGCTTTCGTCACAGTAAATACTTCGCATACCTTGGCGGTGGCGACGTAGTAAGGGACATGCCTTTGCAATTTCTGGCCCTTGCTGCTGAATTTCTTATACGCTACCTCTTTTTAAATTCAACTGAGATAACATGGACAGTCAGGCGTCTTTAGCGACACAATGAACTAGAGTGTACTCCTCTGGTATATTAAACAGATTTCGGTATTCCTCAGTGATAACCACAAATCTAGCTTTGTGGTGTCTCGTTTAAGTTGGCATAAATTCGGTAAATAATTATTCGCTATTTTTGACTGCTAATTCTTCTAATTGAACATGGTTCGACTTTTATTCACATTCCTGTTGTTCCGATTCTGTATTCCTCCTTTTGTGTGGGGCTAATCGATTCATGTGATATACTTTAGGTTTTCCTCTGGGCAATTTCTTAATTCGTTGGATTACATAGTCGACATCTTTATCATCATATACGGGCCTTCCCAAGACTTTTGCGATTTGAGCGACTGGCTCCATCGTCATTGAGGCTGGTACAACCAGACTAGATCATTGGGTTGAAATTGTCCTGTTTTGTAACTTACATTATATTGGAATTTCATTCGATTATTGGCAATCTGGATGCAATTGCCAATTATTTCACAAGTGCAATTTAGTTTCTTTCGTAGGCTTTCAGTATATGCATTTACAGCAACCTCGTCCGTTCTAGACTTACTACTAAACTCCAAATCACACGGTAGTCTAATTTCGCGCCCAAAAAACACTTTAACTCGGGTCTCTCTTGTCGTTTCATGTACAGTTGACCGATATGCCATCAGAAATAGATCCAAGTACTAGTCCCTATATCTTTGAGACAACTTTAGGTAAATATTTTCCCATTTTTCGATTCACGTGTTCCACCATACCATCTGGTAATGGGTGAAGCGCAAACTTTGAAACAAGGCTAACGCAAAATTTCTTTCTTCGTCTGAATGTAATTCCAACGTAATCCTAAAACAGTTAAACAGTCCTTTTAGCAAGGTTTGGGCTACAGTAACTGCATCTTAATTAGATAGAGCGTTTTAGTCCATTTACTAAAATAATCCATTTTAGCCAAGCTGTATTTGTTTCATGCTTCGGTTTCAGGAAATTGACCAGCTACTCTTTCAAATGGTCTACTAACATTATATTGCGGCATCGGTACCTTTCATCTCCCCAATGGACCGTTCCCAGACGCATATGTTACACATTTTCGACACTATCCCTTAACATCACCCTTGCAGATCATCCAATAAAATCTTTCACGGATCTTTTCTTAAGTTTTCTTTACTCATATATACTCTCCTGATGAACCTTCATGCAGTTGCGGTATAATTTCCGCTACCCTGTTTTTCGAAACCACTAACTGCATTCGTTTTTTGCTCCATCATTTTCCAGGTCTCTTTTAAAAAGGCCGTCCTCAACTTGCAAGGAGTCCCATTGAGACCAATATGCTTTTAATAATGGGCTTAAATGAAGCCACTTCTCTGAACCTGGTTTAGAACCGTTATTCTCCCATTTTAAGGTCAGTGTCGTTTTCTTGACCTCGTTTGACATTATCTGGTTTCCAGTCATCGTTATGTACAGTAGCACGGGTTAAAAGAGGTTCTACAACTTTTGACTACAACCGAGTACAATGCTTGCAATCTCCTGTGCGAGGCCGTCTTGATAAAGCGTCAGCATTTTTATGATTCCTTCCGGCACGATGCTCAACTTCAAAGTCATACTCTTTCTTGTAGTCGTTTAATCCATCTCCCTATTTAGTTTTCCAGACTCTTAAACTGTAGGGGATTTTTCAAGGCTGCGTGAACAATTCTCAATAACAAATATCATCTATAAAGGTATTTGTTAGTGTCCAACGGCCTTTATCATCGCTAGCAATTCTTTGCGCATAACAATAATTCCTCTATGGTTTGGTCAACACTTTGCTAAAATACTCGTTCTTGTCCGTCTTGAATTTGAGATAGAATTGCACCAATGCAGACGTGGGTAGCATGGGTATGTAATACAAATCTTCCTTCTATTCTAGGATAACTGAGTATAGGTGCCTTTATAAATCTTCGTTAAGTGCTTCAAATAACTCCTGGTAGCTATTTCTCCATAAATAAGGCTAGTCTCTTTCAGAAAATTTTGTAAGTGGTTTTGCGATGACTGCTAATCCACGTACAAATAAATCGGCGATAAATAGTCCACAACCCCAAGAAGCTTCGTAATTTATAATTATCTTTTGATTGTGGCCATTCTAGTACGGACTTAGGTGTCTCTGGATCAGCTGCCACACCTTTTTCAGAGACCACATGACCCAAGTGTTTCACTTTGTTTTGAAACAAGTTGCACATTTTCAGACTAAGTTGTAGATGTGCACTTCGTAGTCTTTGAAACACTTCTTCGAGATTTATCACGTGTTCATCGAAGGACTTTCCAATAACTATGACATCATCCAAGTATATTAAACATATTTTCATAGACAATCCTCTCAGGATCAATTTCATTAGCCCTTTAAATGTCGCTGGTGCGTTGAACATGTCAAAAGATACTGCTAGAGACCAGATCCAATAGGAAATGCTGCCTTTTCCCGGTGTTCAGCTTCAATACTGACTTGCGGATATACACTTTCATATCTAAAGTCGATAACCATTTGGAGCCGGAAAGCGTGTTTAAAGTGTCGTCAATTCTATGTAGAGGAAAACTTTCGTGTTTGGTCACATTGTTCAAATCACGGTAATCTACATAGAATCTAGTGCTACTATCTTTCTTCTTAACCAGTACAACTGGTGATGCTCAAGGATTACTACATGGCTCTATTATCCTTCCACGGACCATGTTCTTGATTATTTCTTCAGCTTCTTCTCGTTCGGATAAAGGAAGTTTCCTTGGTCGTTGACGTATTTTTTGGGCATCACCGTTATTTATTTTGTGTGTCACATCATTTTTACTTCTTTTTAAACCGTCATCCGTGGCAAATTTGTCGGCATATCGTTTGATCAATTGACTGGCTTTATTCTTTTGCCCATGGGATAAATCTTTATACAAGAATTTTAGTGTGGTATGCAGTTTAGATAAATTCTTTACGAGCAAAACCTTCTCACTGACTTTTGTGCAACGTACCTCAGATGAGCTAGGTGTGCATTTCCTAATTCGGTGCCCTAATTTATAATTATTTGTGAAGTATTGGCATTCATTAAGCGAGTAGGTGTTGTTTCCTTGGCCTTGATCAATATTTTTCCAGTTATAATAGCACTACCAATATATCTGTTGCTAGTTTCTAGAATTCCTACGCGTCCTACCTGGAAGTCTCCATCCGGTTAGCACCCATTATTGTTTCACTGCTTGGTGGTAAAGCCACTTCTTCAGCCAGGATTATTCTTATTACATGATCGTCTCATTGGTCAGTGGGCATCTCTTCCTCATCAACTCGTATGATGTGGCTCTTCAAGTCTAAGTCGAAGCCAAACTCAGACATTGTATTCATATCCAATATGATAGGTTCTTCAATATCAGCTACTAGCATGCGATGTGTACACTTTCTACAACTGATCTCAATATCTGTAATAATTTCAACGTGAACGGTTGCATGGTTTCTTCTAGCTGTACTTAATCGGAGCTATGAAGACAGTAATATTTCACTCTCAACAATGTTTGGTTTCACTACTGTTTTAGTTGCTCCTGTATCCAGGAGAACTTTGCAATTCCTCCGTGCAATTGTTACATTAATGTAAAGCCAATGCGGTTTATGTTTTAACAATGCCACTTCCAGGACATGGCTGGCAGAGATTCATATTCTTCCCTTCACAGACTGTTCATAACCTCTTGGCAATTTCTCCGTATATGTCTTATTTACCGCACTTCTAGCATCGTGGATTACGTCCTTTTGGTTTTACGTCTTAACTAGTCAAAATAACATTTCTTCTAAACTCTCAACACTATCTTTGTCTTCTTTGACTGCACGTACTCGAGCATGGCCCTTCGATGCTTTTTTGGCAGCTTCAAATTCCAGTGCGTGATCCAATGCACTAGCAAGGTCACGCGAATGCGTTAATCTAAGTGCCTGTCGTGTTTCAGAATCCCGAAGACCATCCACAAACGTTTGCACCCCAATTTCTTCAATAAAACATTCTGGAGATGTCAAATATGCTAAACTCACTAACCGTACCACTTCAGCTATGAATTCTTTGGGGATCTCCCAATTTCCTATACTCGGTTACCTAACTGAGCACAATAGACCAGTTATGTCTTGTAACATTGACTTTAAATTGCTGATAGTTCTTGCTGATAGTAAATGAAACGCATAATATGCTACTAATATTGCCCTTTATATTACTTCTTGAGTAAAATAACGATACACCACCTTCCCTATGATTGATAACGAATTACACTGTTTAGTATGATTTTATACTTTGATTTTTAACTGAATGATTTATTTATTTAAATTTATTTGACTTTTTTCATATACCTATTTATATTCTTAACGTTAGTAACAAACTAAATATTAAATTCTAAATTATGTTTGAAAAACCTGTTGCAGATGCTTATCTCCATATCGCATTTCCGTTCGTGACACAAAGTAATCACAATTATTTTGCAAATTATCTAGTTGGATCTCTAGAATGTCTAAACCATCCCTACGTAGACCCACTATTAAGGCAATTGCCTTTTCTTCAACTGTCCATCCATTTGATGTTGCAGCTGCCACGAACTGTTACGGTAATTAGGCCTAGGTATTTTCTCATCATATGTGGGTGATTTAACCTGTCTTCTAGTGCTTGGTATGACATTGTCAATAAAAATTACGTGATCAGATTTCTGCAAATTCACTGCTGTTGATGACTCATGAGAATCAGAAGACGTTTCCTTCTTATGCATCCTTTATTTATGGTGAGGAGGATGAATTTTTGATGTAGTTGATCACACTTCTTAGTTACCTCCTCACACTTTGTCGACATCTCATTGGTAACATCTTTTATTTCTATTATTAGGTCCTATCTTATTGTAATTAGGCTTAACTTAAATTCTCCTTTTAATGTATTTTGATTTCATTTCATGTAGTTTATATTGATTTGTGTTAATTGTTATCATTCTATTCTGTAATTTATCTTGGGTTGTTTAAAATTCTTCTTGCAATTTATTATAATTTAATTTAAACTCTTCTTTCAAAGCATGTTGGCCTGATTACAAATTACAAATCCCACCTCTGCCACCAATGTGTCGAAACTAGTTAATTGTTTAAAAGTCTGCGCTCTTGCTGTGTAGCGCCAAAAATGGCAACGATTTCAGAAATCTTCGATGAAGTTCACGATATGATATTGATGGAGCGACGATTGAAAGAGCAGATGGTTTACAATTTGCATGGAGAATTTGATATCCAAAAGCTAGAAATTTACTAATGTTAAGTTATCACTGGTTATAAGTGACAATTTACTTGTATTATACATATAACAAGCAAACTAATTGTTCTTAACTCTGAATTAACAAATAATTATCAAAAAAGAGCTGGTCAACATTTACAAGTTTAGAATAGGACACGTCAATTCGTTTTAGTGCCCAAATGTCGTCAATATCCTGACTTAAATTAGGAAACTATTTCCTTTTTGATAGTTAAAATAAATGTAATTTCTAGCACATCATGCTTAAAACAAAAGAAATTTAATTTGAAAATTGAACGTTGCTGGAAAATTGCGTCATATAAATCTCATTGCAACTTTCGGAGAAATTGATGATAGATTCCAGGGCGTCAAAACGGGTGGACGTTATCGACGTGAAACTTCAAGTCCCTAGAATAGCAAGTGGACACAATCAACCATACACACTGAATAGAATTGCAGTTAAAAGAAATCAAATTAATAGAAAAAGGCTTAAAACAGGAATATCACCTATGTTATTCAGTCAAAAAATTCAATCTTTGGGGTAGTTTTCAACACTATTCGCACACAATATTCGAATAAAATATTATCCTTACAAAGAATGAGATTTGTTGTTCATGTTCTCTTAATTGGGATACTTAGTAGTAATAAAAATAAAAAATCTGGTGTGAGACAAAACACGATTTTCTCTAACGCACATAGATATGCAAATAGTGTCGACAAATGATTAAATTATTGTTTACGTTTATTTTGAAAACGATAATTGTAACGCTCACCCATCCAAATTACTGGACAGCCGAAAGGATGCTTAACTCCGGAAATTTTCACTGATAACATGCTTTAACGCATTTTTTCAGAAAAACTGTTGAGTTCACAAAAAGGGGCATTAAATAAATAATAACCGTAGCAAATTTAAAAAATAATTCATCCATTTATAATTTCTTTATACCTATATTAAGAGTTTTATAATTAACTTTTAAGCTCATTTAAAGCAAAAATAATTTATAGCTTTAAATAAAAAGTAAGTATGTAAATAATGTAGACAAATAATTAAAATATCAATTTATTTTTATTTTGGGGACGATAATTGGAACGGTCACCCATCCAAGTTACTAACCAGGCAAAACCTAGCTTAACTCTAGAGATTTTTCTCAAGGACTCACTTCAACGAATTTTCTCAGAGAAACTAATTAGTTCATGTAATATAGCATTATAGGCGCAAGAAACGTGGCGAGCTTTCAAAATATCGTTATAGACGATTTCGAAAGAATTTCAAAAAACATAAAAATCACAAGAATAAAGTGACACCTCTAATCATTCGATTTTAACAAAATTCTTACTAGGACGTGCTAAGGTGGTAATAAATTTACATATAAAATTTCACACGCGCACGCGCTCACGCACGCGCACGCGCGCACACAATCACACACACACACGCGCGCGTACACACACAGACCAATTTCTAAAAACATGTTTTTCGGAACTGAAAACCTATATTTCCACTAAAAACTGGACATCGAAAATTTTGACCGAAAACATGATTATACTATATTTCATATAGGTAACAGAAAGTAAAAATTAAGATTTGTTATTTGAAGTGTTCAAAAAATCTCCCCAATTAATTTACCATGAACTAGTAATTAACTATAACATGTTTCGCCCCAAAGGACATTCTCAAATAAGATTTATATTTAAATTAAGAAAATAATTAAGAAAGCTTAACACTTGTCAAATTTAGAATTAATATCAGTTAAAAATATAATACGATAGAATGTTTAATTCAATACTTGTGAATGCCCTTTAGGGCGCAACATATTATAGGTTAATTACTATTTGATCATTAATAAGTTAGGAAGATAGTTTGAATACTTCAAATAAAGAAATTAATTTTTTATTTTTATTATTATTCTTATTCTTATAAGTTTCATTCTCCACTAAACAAGATTTATAATTTTAATACACTACGTAAACTTACACTTGAGGTGGTCGAGCAGCCTACAGCTTTACGTGAAGGTTTGATATCTATAGAATCTATAGGACTTATTAGATGAACCAAGTTTAAATGCAAAATAATTATATGCAGATTTACCTCGCTTTGTTTTAATTACTAAAAAAGCACGCAAATAGCAGTGACTTGGCCAGAAAATTGATTAATATACTAAATTAGCGGTGTTGCGCTTTAGATATTCAAGGATGGGAAAGCATCTGTCGTACGCGCCCAGAGCGCCTTTATTTATAACGTGTGTAAAAGAACTCGTCTTATTAGAGTCACATATGGTTAACAAAACGTATGTCTCAGAATGATTTGCAAAAATGCACATTGTAACTACCAAAAGCAATTTAATTATTAAAAGTATGTAGTTAAAATGTCGGGACATCATTTGTGAAGTACTCTTTGTCAAGGCACGTTCGCTTTAAACATTTTAGGTTAAGCATAATTTGGTGCGACTGTATTTACAATAGAAAATGTCAATTTCCAATAAATTTACTTAATTACATTTAAATTGGATTTAATAAAGAAAAAACAATTATAAAAGGTGAGTAAAGTGATTCCCATCCACTTTCAAACACAAACGAAGTCGTTTTTGGAGGTTATTAAAAACATTTTGTAAAATTTGTGGACTGTTGTTTAATTCATCA
>JAHWXV010369800.1:0-14245 GCA_024586415.1 Phrixothrix hirtus | reverse complement strand
GGGGGGGGGGGTACGGTGCAGCTTATGGTGGAAAGAAGTTGTCAATAGACTACTCTTCTCGGCGTGCACTTTCTGGTTAGGATTAAGTCGAAGTTTTTTCTAAGATAAAAATAATAAAAGCAAAGAATGAGTAGGGCGCCGGTTGTTCACTTAAGCAGCAGCAGGTAACACCTGAACGACAAGATGTTGATCTAAAATAAACTTAATCGTAGTACTTATCCGGAACTGCAGACCCAAGAAATCCTAAAGACAAGTAAAATAAGGCAAAGGAAAGTTTTGCGAAAGTACAGCAAGTCAGATTCAACAAATAAATAGGTATTTATTGAAACACCTAGCCAACTAGTTATAGTGTACACAAATTGCATAACATAATATATACAAAAAAATAATATAAGTAATAACGGCTATTTTATGTCCTGGTTAGAGACGCATTTGACAACCAAAAAGGATAAGTGAATTGCTTTTTATAGATCAAAGCTAACCTAGTATTATAACATCTTAATCATAGAGTTCAGTGGCATTAATTCTATATCCTGGTAAAGAACACACTTTACAATCAAAAAGGATAAATGAACTGCTTTTTATAGATCAAAGCTAACCTAGTATTATATGACAAGACCTCGTATCTAACGAGTACTGCACAATGTTATTCCAAAGTTAAATAGCTTAATTATATCAGGAAAGTTACATAGAACTATACGTTTCTTCAAGTAAAATAAATAGGCAAAATTTCAAAACAAAGAAATATTAAGAGGTAAAAAAACTTTAATTACTTGCTTAATGACAGTCGAGGATAATAGCGTCAATTAGTTACAGGTAAAGTTTAACAAACAAAATAAGAAGGAATGAACGCGAATCTAAATTCTCGAAAGTATACGCTAATCAATTACGCAATAAGTTGCTGAAAAAAACATCTAAAGTAATGAGCGTTAATTAATATCAAAAGGATTCAATATCCTTTCTCTAGAGAAACATAATCATACTGTGTGTAGGTATCAAGCATACCCTGTATATAGAAAATGAATTTCATTCAAATATTTCTTTAGATAAATTATCAACATAGTTTTTTCATCTTGCAGTTATTGAAAAGCTATTAATCATTATTTATGTAAAACTGAATCATACACGAAAATCGAAGCAAAGGTGACGCAATTATTTTACATTTTGAGTGAGTTTAATCTAAAAGTCAACAAGTAACTCTAGCTACATAATGTGAGATTTATATTAAATTTTAAAGTATAAGAATTAAACAAATTTATAGACGCTTATCGCGTACGACACATGTTAGCCAGCGGAATTCGAAGTTACCGAACTAGTTGAAAACATTGTTCAAATAATTTACTAGAAACGAGTAAACTAAGAATTTTGTGTACGACCTTAGGTTATCCATGCTCCAGCATCCGTTACGTCCATAATGAATTAACGGATAGCCAGCAAGCACATCTTCTATTCAGCACGTAATTATCCTCGGAAGATAACTCATATTAACTCAGTAGTCTGAATCGAAGGAACAAATCCCTATCAGTCAAGCTAAAAAGAGTAGACCAAAACGAATTAGTTACCAAATAGAAAAAGTTTAATTAGTTTTTACCGTTGTGTCAAAACTAAGAACGAATTTTTTTTAATTGCAGCAGTAAATAATAAACAACTATTCATATTGTACGTTTATATGTTAGCAAAGTGAAAGTACAAGTGTTCCTTAAAGGCAATCCACACCCGAAAATTTAACAAAAAAAACGTAAGATAAGGAATTGTATTCTATCCAGCTCGAAGTTTTAAAATGATTTTTTTATTTACGAACTTCGCCACCAGGTAGCGACACTTACCGGGTAAGTAAATTATATCCAACGAATCTTCCAAATTATTTCTATTAATTAGAAACAACCGTCATTTCTGAAGTACCAATACAACCAAACCAATTATTTATTAAGTTAAATACATTTAAATACATACAGAAACGAATTTTTAACTTCTAAATATTAAAACTTCTGTACACATTTGGCCTAAAGTAAATTATATGTAAATATGTACAGGGCATACTCGAACGAGTACACATAAATCAGAAACGGACATTTACAAGTTAGGTAAAAGAATTATAATAAATAATAATGATAATAATTGAATTGGGTAAGGACTTTTCATTACAATATTTAAAGATTAAGAACTACAAATGGATAACATTTATTCTTTAAAATGACAGAATACTTTATTGACATAATTTCAATTGCATAAATTTTGTTACAGTAATTACACAACAGCATATAAACATTATGCAATGTAATATAATGTAACAAAAATTAGAAACAATAGTAACTTAATGGAACATTCTAGAACAATCTGGAACCTTCCTTATAATAAAATAAATGATGTAATCACAGATGACTTATTGCGGTAACCAATATCTGTCAATTTAATTAGGTCAGGAGTGAATCATGCCATTGTAATTTATTGCATCATTATTATGACTAATATTCTGGACTCTTCCTTATTTTTTTCTAGATCTTTTTTCTATCTATATAAATAGCAGATTAAATTCCCTTAGTTTTAGTTTTAATCAGAATCTTGTACTGTTGGTTACACACATGCATATAAATATAAATATACATAAATAAAAATATAAACGTTTGTTGTTAGTGTGGTGTGAAATAAATATTTAAATAAATAAGTGTATATAAATAAACTAATCTTAGTGAATATAAATAAATATTTTGAAACAATTAACTAGTTTTGCTATAATAATAACTCTTTGTAAGTTCACTAAAATTAGAACCTTGGTCTGATATTATTTTTAAACCTTTGCCTTTAAATTATAATATAATTGACTTTAAATCTTCATTTGGACTAGCGCCTTTTATAAAATAGTAAGTTAGTAGTTGCTTCCAGTTGGTAGTTATACCACGTGACATTACAACTAGAGCATTTTGTGCAGGTTCATAAACCTTCATGTTGTTAATAGCATAAAAACCTACGATTTTTTATCTTTACTGGTACTATAAAACAAAAATTTCTTTAAAGGCATTTCATCAATACAAATTATATAAGCTCGGACTTCTGCATATGACATTTCGGCTTTTATTTTGATATTGCAGATCCATTAATCTATATAAAGTTTTAGACAAAAATTTATGATTTTGGCCCATGAGAGTAAATTGTTAATGCAAATTGTTTATATTGGCTGCTGTAACAACATACTTTCGATGAAGTATTTTCCAACTTTGCTTGTGCTTTTATAAATATAACAATTTCCCCAAAAAAGTTGTTTCCCAAAATGTATTAATTTTGTTGGATATCACTTTTTTTTTGCTAATTACAATCGTTCATATTTTCTTTATAATTTTCTCAGCTTGGCCTTTAATTGATATTTACTTAGCGTTGATACAGTTAATGCACTGGAGATTTGACATGAAACATCTACAATATATTAGGTGATAGAACTTTGTTCTAACACATTAAAATGTTAATATGCTTATCTTTAAAACAACTTGAAATTTCTTCTAAAGGTAGGAAACGTTCAGTATGTATAATAGTAGAATTTGTAAAAGCAGGTGCTTAACAAACAGCAACTACCTTATTGCTATTAGAATATAGAGTGTTAAGTAAAATATTTCACACCTGAATTTTTATTTTATTAAATATAGTAGAAACTGCAGTATTTTTGACACGATTTTTCAATAATCTCGAAAACAACAATTCCTTGAAATGTGAACTGCATAATCTGAAATGATTGTAGTGGTAAGCAAGTGTAATTTTTTTTTAATTTTTCCAAACTAGAATTTGATATCCAAATCGAACGCCTTATTGAAAAAGAAAATTACATGTCTTTATATTGTGGTCAAAAATTATATTATCTATGAGTATCTTTAGGAAACCTAAAATAACTCAACTTAAAAATATTGTTAGCATTATTTGAGCAATTTCGTTCTGCACAATAATTGTATCCACCATATGAATATTATTAAGACATTATCGAAATGTATTTTAATGGATTAATTGTAGCAGCTGGTCCTGCAATTATTTATAATTTGGGCGATAATATAATAATTAAAAAATTGTAGTTTCCCCACAAATACAGTTTTTATTCTAAATGTATTTGGAGAGATTCTAGATTCCGCAGCAATTACCTTCTACTTTTTTACACCTTTAGGAATTCGGATTATTAATCGAACCATATTCGATTCCCACTTATTTTCTCAACTACCATACAGAATGTATACTATGGTCTATGCAATTTGTTATAACAAAACAACATTATGCTTAAAAAGAAAGGATTACGATTATGTTGACGCATTGTAACCTTTTCCAGAAAACATCCTAATACATTAGTTACTTTCCTTTTGACCTAATTTCAGAATAGGTTACTTATAATTATATTGAAATTTCAGGCTTATTGGTATATTATAAATCGAAAACAGAATAGTATATAATTGTGCCTAAATATAATGTACTGTCACGTTTACTTTTTAGGTTAATTTAATTTTCCGTTTGAATTTTTGATAAGTTTAACAAAAATTCACTTATTTTTGAAGTTTACGACCCACTGGATGTTACGCCACTGGGATCAATTTAATTTAAAATAGACATGAGAGGAAAGTTGGGAATTGTTTTAAATTCTTTGTTTTACTATTAAATTGAGTAATCAGGGTTTGCTCCAATTTTCTGGGTCTGCGTAACCTGCAGTCTCCAAAAAACTGCGAAATTTTTGGACTTATTCAGTTTTTGGTAAATAACTCGCAAAGTACGTTTCCTACAAAAAAATTATTGTTGACAAATTGTAGAGCATTAAATTTTGCGTCGAATGAGTATCTTAACTTCAAAAAGTGATTGGAAAAAGTTTCGCGAAACCTTATTTTTACTTTTACATAAATTGTAGAGCGTAAAATTTTGCATCCATTGGATACGTATACTTTAGAAATTGGTTGAAAATTAGTGCTAGAGACTGAAGTCAATCCTTAAGGATGCAGATGTTCATGGCTGTTCGATGATCTATTGTTTTTATGTCGATTTTCATTTTGAGATAAGTATCGCTCCTTATCTCTGTGCGTGTTGGAGTTATTTATTTATTTCGATACGTGTTTAAGTGTAACGTTCTTCAGGTTTAGTTGTGAAACTGTGATGAATGAAGTAAGATAACGTTTTCAAAGTATTTGATTTACAACGAAAGTTTTTCGGACGAAAAAAGTGTTATCGTGAAAGAACGGGGGATAAAAATAAAAACAAGAAACGGCAATTTACAAGGGGCGTTTCCTCAATAAAAGTGCATGAGAAATTCCGAAAATCTTACAATAAGGAACATAATATAGTTACAGCGCAAAAACTTTTGGGTTCAGTCCGACGGTCTCATGTAGAAACGTTTGACTTCAATAATAAATGTGATATGTGCGGAAGTTGCGTCTGCTGGTTTCAAAAAAAGAGAGGTGAAAAAAGCTGCGTCCAAGCGAGATTCTGTGCACGTAGTTCAAACACTAGGTTTCAAAGAGAGCCTTATTACAGCTGCAACCAAACGAAATAATGAATAGGACGAGGAAGTAGACTTACGAATTGAAGGGGTGCCTAACCTTGCTTCAGCTGAGGCGAGGTATCACGGTAGTTGCTGCAAAAAATATTTCAAACCTCTTCCAACAAAAAGCACCAGTGGACGACCTGAATGTGCTAAAGTGATAGCTGCTATAGAATTCATATGGGACTTCGTGGAGGAAAATGAAAAACAGTGACAATTCACGCTCAGCGACATTTTGGAAGGTTACTCAGGATATATTCCTACGGCAGAAACAATAAATTTAGTTACCCGGTGGACGCAGAATTTTACGCTCTATAATTATTATATAAAAGTAATTTTTTTGATGGAAATGTATTTTGCAAGTTACATATATACGAAAACTCAAGAAGGTTTGTTTATTTCACCACAACTTGAAAAAATAAGGTTTTTAGAAACAGCTTTTTAGAACTTTTTTCAGCCGAATTTTGTAATTAAACTACTCAATCGTCGTAGATTTAATGCTCTATAATTTACGAAGAGTAGTTTTTAGTATAAAGCGTGTTTTGCGCGTTATTTACAAAAAATTGAAAAAAGTCCAAACATTTGGCAGTCTTTTGGGGACTGCAGCTAACGCAGACCTAGGAAATTGGGGAAAACTTTAATTACTCAACTGTAGTAAAACAAATCATTTAAAACAATTTCCAGTTTTCTTCTTATTATTTCAAACCAAATGTCTAATTTCTGTGGTCTAATGCAATTAGAGACAAATTTGATTTCTTTACTTTAAAATTGCGTTCTTCTCTTTTCTAAACCTGTTAAATGATGTCGGGGTAAGTAATAATTAATGTACGCTTTTTCTTGATGATTAATATTGATTTTGTTTTCTTAGATTGTTATAGTTTTACTAGCTGTTCTGATCTTTCGGATCACCGTACGTCCGATGTGACGGTCCGGACTTAGCAGATTGCTGCTACAACGTTTGATACCCTCCTTTAGTTAGTTTTTAACGGTATTAACTTGATATTTATGGGGCATGGACCTCCAAACATCTTCAACTAGGCGTACAGACTAACCAAATAGAGTAGTCGTAAGGCAGTGATGATCTGGTGAAATTACCTTACCTATTTTTAGAATAGTTAACTGGGTTATTAATTATATAAATCTTCAACTGATATATTTGACCATCTATTCGAACGGTTTATGATTTTGTGACTGATTTTAGTTAAAAGTTTTTTATTAATTTATAAACTGGACTATTGTTACATAATTTTCAAATGAATACATTTTATACTTTATTATATTATTAGCGAATTTTCCCAACTTTTTTGAAAATGTCTCATTATTGTATGTGAAGCTAGGCGATAGAATTACAATTAATAAATATTTATGGATTATACTGTGTGAATTTTATTATTTTTTATTTTTTATTTATTGGTATATTTTTCGTAAAAGTTCAGTCTAGATAATGTAATAAATGCTCATTTACTATAAGTTAGTCATATTTCTTTTATGAACAAGTTTCACTGATTAGAATGGTTTGTTTACGTTTAAAATGCTGTAAAAATAATTTATATAATATTAACATTTATATATATTTTATTTATTTAATATGGTAAGCGAAAGGATATGCTCACAATGGATTATAAATGTTTAATTTAATTTACACTGAATCTACACTTCTTTATCTCTTATAGCTCTATAATAATACGATTTAATTTACTTTAGAATATTTTAAGTAATCACGTTTGATTAGATTTCTTTCGACTTTGTTAAAAGAAAACTTTAAGTTAATGGATATTTCTTCTTTTTCTACGCTAATTGAATTTTGCTGTTATTTGAAAAGATAAGTGATACAAATAAATTTTACATATCGCTTTTATCATATACCAGTATTTTATTTGTATAAAAACCATTTAGACTTAATTCTATTAGGCTTTTCTTGCTACAGGGATTATTTGAAAAGTTTCGACTAAGAACTTCGTATGTATTGCAAGTACTAGTTTGTGTTTGTTTGCATGCTTGTGCTGGTGCTTGTGCTTTTGCGGCTGCATATGTGTGTGCATGTGCGTATGCACTTGCATGTGCCTGTAAATATATATATTTATATAAAATATGTTCAACATCCCACTACAGAAGTCACATTGTTTACAGCTAATGAAAATAAGCCCCAAAATAAATAAGAATTTATAGTTTTTAGATCAAAGCTTCATGTTCACATAAACTAATCAGAAACTTACGTAAATTAACCACCACTATAATTAAAGTTGTTCGCTATAAATTTGGATTTCCCATGATAGTTATTCATACAGCTGAATAACATCGCTCTACTAGAACGTGCTTCTTATTTCCCTTACCTAGCCTCCACACATGTCAGAAACTTTCTCTTATATGCTGATTTGGGAATTACCAACCTGGTACGCTTCGTGTAGAGAACATTTTCTGTAAAAACCATTAGATACAATATGGAAGTATATTTCATTGCTTAGAAAAGTAACTGAATTTAAACATTTGCATCTTTGAACTATTAGATTCCAATATATGGGGAATGAATTAATTATTTTATGATTAATTATTACCGTTCATACTTGTCTCTATTAATTCCTGAAAAACCTTTAATTCGTTTTGAGGTGGAACCATCAAATGTACATCGTTGTAGTAGCGACTTTTGTACAAAAGGAGACCTTTATAATTCAATTTAGCTAGTTGAATACCGAGATGATCTGTGCTATTTTAAATTTGAATTTATATTGCTTATAGTTTTCTGATGTATAAAATCTTTAAATATGGAGCTTACTTCTAGTCCTAAATGTTTAAATTCCAACATGTTATATCATACCGTTCAAATTATTTAGTATAAATAAATCCCACCGCGTGTTTAGTTCCTATAAAGAAGGTTCAGATAAGTGTCTTGAGTGATTACAGGAACTTTAGACTTATCGATTTATCAATTTAATTCAAGCATGTAACGAAATACATATTGGCTTCCTTTTGTGTGTTAAAGTCGAGGAGCAAATAAAATCAAATTTTACTGTGAATTATGTACCCGCTTAGAATTACCTTTTTAAATAATATTCACGTAATCAAAATATTATCGTTTGAGAACGTTATTAAAATTCAAATTTCTCTCGATCAATTGTGTTTATTTATAGTTTTCCTTAATTCCAATAAACAGGGAATCCTAACAATTATTGATTTTTCATATATAATTAGTTTGTGACGAGTGAGTGTCATTAATTTTAAATAATTTAATGAAGCTTCCGCTGCCTAATCTATTGCATACTTGAAAAACATCGTTCACGCGCTATTAGCCTTACCGTTTAATGTAGCGTTTTTTGTAAATTTGATCATTTATTGACCTGCATTTTATTTTTATGTTATATTAAAAGTCATTTGCCCATATACTGTAATTATGTTGCTGCACCATTCTTTCTATTCAGCATTTTAAAGTCCAACGTAAATTGAATTCATATACTCGCATTACATGAGAATCGTTCAAACGCTCGTTCCCATTGACAATCATAAAACGATTTGATTCTAAATTGTAATTCTTTGAATTTACTCATTTGAATTTCAAAGGTGCTTGGTTGAAGTTTTCTTTGTAACTGAAGTTTATATATGAGTGAACTTGAAATAAATCCTACTATCCAGAAAAGCACTCATTTATGCCTATTTCTTGAATTTTGATGATCAGTAATCTCACTAAGAGTATAAGTAACGAATCATTTATACTCAGGGGAGTCAAAAGGACAACCCCTTGTTAAGTTACTTATTGAGTTTTGTCAATTTCATCGACATCTATGATACAATTCTCTTTAGCACAGAAATCTGTCGCCCCAACTGGAGAGTATCCGTTCCGCTTCAGGTAAAAGTACTTATTATATATAAAGAGTGCGCCACTGTTCCTGGCAATTAAGTTTAACAAATGACTGAGTTTAATCGTATGATTCCCGATGTCCTATATCTACAAATTGTTTGAACGTCATTCGTTATTCTTATCCACACTTAAATGCACTATCTAGCTAGACTGATCTTCGTTCTTTCCATAGCATCTTTTCTTTAAAGGAGGTATTCAGTTTTAATTCTAATTGCTTTTATATTGAATACTGTGCACTGTGTATATTTGTTTTGTAGTTTTATCATATTTTCTACGTGAAAGCGATACTTTGTCTTATAGTTAGTGTTTTTACCTAATTTAGTTATTATGTAGGATATGTGTTAAAATTTGCTTATTTGACTAATAAGAAATATTATGACAGACATGTATAACCTATTAATTTGTAATCGCTAACTTGGGATTAAAACCTATCCTATTCTAATTATCTACAATATTATGTATACAATCCGTGATTTGAATAGAGTAGGGAATTCTGTTGTCTGGTTCCATTCGTTATGTTTTTATGTAGGTAAATGAAAACCCGTTTTATTGGAAGTTGGCTAATTTAAAATGGCAGCTGGAAGGTTTGTTTTCGGTGGAATCTCTTGTGATCGTCTAATTAGTACGAGATATTTTTAATCACTGTATATGAGTTAACAGCATGTCAGTGATTTAGCAATGTTTATATGTGTGTTAAAATCTTAACTTGTTTGAGGATATTGTTAACAACTGTACTGAAGAAAGCTCCTGTAAGTCTACTTTCGCAGTTTCAGGTCTTCTTGGAGAAAACTCGTATAAATCACTTTTAACAGTTCTGAGCAAACTCCTATAAGACCGCCGGAGCAGGCTCAAAAAAACTGCTTTCGTAGATACAGACTATAGTAACCGGTAACTAGATATCCTTTTACAGATAGTGTAAGGTAAGTGAACCCTAAATTACTCAATTTTCGTAAATAAAGTTTCGAATGTTTTTGTAAGATTTACTCAGATTATATTATATTTGTAGCTGTAATCACTTTTCTTTTAGAATAGCCATTAAGTACTAGTTTACTTAATTTCGCAGTGAGATAGGTCCTTGCATTTTTAAAACTAAGGCTACTTACTTGATTCAGTTTGATAGCATCTAAGTATATGGAATGCAAAGACTTCGGCGGCCGTTTTATTATTTTGCTTATATTTAGTACGAAGAGTGCTGTCTACGTGTATTTGTTACAAAGACTTCGGAGTGACTTTTCCCTTAACTGGAAAAGCGTCTCGTATTAGAAAAGTTGCAACAGTTTATTCGTGTAAGGAATTACCTTATCTATATTAACGATTTCTGGAAATTAAAATACCGATTTTTCGTTTTTTGAAAATTGGGCGCTATTCATTGTTATGCGTTTTACTAAAAGTTGTTGGTTTTTATGGTAGCGATTATTTAAATAACAAATGAAATCTGAATTTAACTTATTCTTGTTCATATATTTTAGGTTTATAGTTATATTTTTGTCAAGTTCAAAATATAAGACACGATGTTTTTGAATTATCCGTTTTTGGCGCTGTTAAATAATTCGAATTTTAGTGGAAAAAATGTAATTTTAGCTCTTACCATTTTTTAATTATAACAATTTATATGGTTTACGGGTTGATTTTTGTACTAATTTGAATTAGATGTAATATATTTTGACTTATAATTTTATTAATTTCTAAGCTATTCAGCCCATTTTTGAAATAGTCATGCAAACATTTATTATTAATAATTATTAGGTTATCACGCATTGATTGTATTTTAGGACGCCTTTCTACGTGACTATACAGGGTGCAACACGTTTTAATAGCAAATTCTACACGAAAAGATAGGTAAAAAAGTTCTTATAAACAGGATCTGAAAATTCACCCTCTTCGAGATAAACACCCCCAAATGGAGTCGATGAAAATCATGTTATTGTTTGTATTTCCTAAACGAACCAACCGATTTAAATAAAAGTCGATAGTTGATATCATGCTTAAAGGTTCACACGCACTTTTGTTGGAATTCATGAACCATAGGTGTCGGAAATGGGGTACGGGTAAAATGACAGCAATGTCTAATTACTGTAAACAAAAGATTTAATAAACGTTTAGTTTTTATTTACTACTTTTTAGAGAAAATAAGTAAATAAAAACTAAACGTTTATTAAATCTTTTGTTTGTTTGTCGTTTACAACAATTAGACACTGTGTTGTCATATTGCGGTAAAACTTACTAGTATGTATTTCACGTTCTAACGGTTAACAGATTAAAACATTCGGTTTTTGTGAGTTGCAGTATCAGCACAGATTAACACTTTCAGATAAACAAGTACAATTATCTTGAAGAAGGTGCAAAATACGAAATCGAAGCAAGAGCGCCTTTTTTACTTGGTAGGATTCGTGCAAATCAATTTTAACTTTAAACCTGCAAAATTCCGAAGGGTATAAAAAATATGCTTGATAACGTTACCCGCACCACCATTTCCGACGTCTATGGTTTATGAACCTCAACAAAAATCGGTGCGATCATAGACCTTGATGTATAATATCAAACTACCGTATTTTATTTAAATCGGTTGGTTCGTTTAGGAAATACAAACAGTAATATGATTTTCATTGAGCCCATTTGGGGGGTTTGTTTATAGGAACTTTTTTACCTACTCTTTGGTACAAAATTTGCTGTTGAAAAGTTTTACATCCATTATGAATCATACTGTATACTTACTTTATATTGTTTTATCGGCAGAATTTGTTTAACGCACTAAAATATATCTTTAAATGTCTAAAACGAATTGAAAAACCTCGCGCAAAATAATGTTAGGATACTTTACCACAAAAAGTCAACACATCTTTCTAAAATAGTTTAAAAGTTCTGGGATTGTGATTTCGAAATTTGTGGTATCGCTACAATCCGCCTCCTTCAAGCTGAAGTTGCATGGTAACGGCTGGTTGTGGGTTATGATACTTTTAGGTCAGTTTCCTTTAATTTTCGGCTATTGGTTGTGAATGTTGTGGAGGTTTGGTGATGGAGAAGTTTGGGGGTTATTTCTTCTCTATAGTGGAGTATGTGTGATTTACAGGTAAGTCAGGCAGAACCTTTCAATTATACATGTTTGAAATTTGTTTGAATTTTGCTCGAGATTGATGTCGGTGTTGATGTGTCCAAAAATCTGGACTTTGTGTGATTGATGGAGATTAGTTCCAGTGTAGTCGAAATTAATGCGAGATGTGGTGGTGAATTTGGAAGCACGGGGCCCGGAAGTTCTATCTGTGTATTTCTTTCTTCAGTTATTTGTGATGCACTAGGTGCAACTTCGGTGGATTTACCGGGAGGGATAGTTCTTGTGGGCAGCACAGCCAATGGTAAGGTCTGGGACTGTTGTTGCGATGTGGATCTTTTGACAACGTTTCGGATGACATCCAGGGACCCAGCACCGAATTTGGTTGGGATTGGTCCAAACTGGTTGTGATGATGGGGTTAGATTGCTTATGGTGGCTCGGAGTTTGGGGAAGGAATGTCTTTCGTTTAATATTTTGGGGCTGGCCGGGATGGGTATTTCTCCTATTTCAGAACAACTTTTAGGGCGCACTACTCCCAAGTGCGCAAATGTGGTTGGTTGTTGGCTCAATCTGGTGTAGAAGGTCGCGGAGCCGTTGCATGAGCTCTTTTTCAAGACCTAGTCTCTTTTGATATTTCTGCTATTTCTCCTGCCAGCCTTTGTTTTACAGTGGCGAGACCATACCGCAAAAGCTCCAGGTTAACCTTAACTATTTGGTGGCCCTTGTTTTTACATCGTGAGCAGATTTCGTCTCAGTCATTATTTTTGGCTTGCGGTTTAATTTTGTTAGTTTTGTTTTTTGCGACCTCAATTGCGGCGGTAATTTGATCATGTCTCTTAGGGTATATGCGGTTTTTGTCATAAACGGTTGGTTGAGACTTTTTCTAGTCCCTAGCTATCGCATGCGTACGTAGATTATCTTGAAGTACCGGAAAAAGTCTTGCAGGTTTTCCAAGATGCATTATTAGTATGGTACAATAGTGAAACGTTGGTATTTAAAATATATGGTAATACGATCAGTAATTCGGCGTCGGAGAAGTTATAGCAATCACGGAGTTCTCCAATTCCTTTCAAAAATGACAGTATCAGATAACTCATCATACCTTAAACCCCATTTACGAATAGCATTACATACTTATGCCCTGTTTGTAATTTGCGTTGGAGACTACTCGAATCGAGTATTATTGTAACATTCAGATTTGCTCCGGTTGTTAGTGGGACGGCGATCTTGAACATTTAACTGTAACAGAAAAAAAAATGGCTTGTAATTTAATTATACTTACCCCGACCCCCACGTCTTCTTTTCTATTAGGGTTACAAAAACTACTCCAGATACATTTGGGTGGATCATAGCGGGATTTTTTTTGCTTGGGCCCGATAGCTCATGTTCTTCGCCAGTTTGTCATTTTCTTATATTTCCGCTCAAGTTGCTCGTGCGCTATTATCTGGGAACGTTCGCTAGTTCACTTCATGTCCCTGCTCGCCCTGTTGAATTCTATGTTAAATGGTTTGCTGGAGCTCCTACTTGTTGCATCGATGTTCCCGTTTTCCAGAACCGAAGTAATATTGTAATGAATACTTGGTTAGTAGTAGTGTGTGAAGTTTTATATACTTAGAGAGTGGTTTAACAATTTCGTTTTGGTACTTGGTTATTTGATTGTGCCGTTTATAGAATAGTACAATTGCAATGGTGAAATTTCAACTTCAATACCTGAAATAACTAGGTTTATCAATTACAAGAATTGTATATTGTTCATTACACATTAATTAATTAATTTAATTAACGTGTAATTAACATAAGAAAATATTACAGTTTGTTAAATAGCACGTAAGGGTTAAAATATTT
>JAHWXV010369794.1:0-11021 GCA_024586415.1 Phrixothrix hirtus | reverse complement strand
TAACTTTCCCGGGGTATTGTTACTGGTCGACACCTCCGTGTGCCCGCTGCAGCGGCAACTCAGCACTCGGTGGTGTTTCCTACCTTCGGCGTCGATGCTGCAAACCGCGACCTAGCCACACGTTCACAGACGACGGCCGAGGATTTGAATGACTGGAAAGATCTAGACGACGTTGAAGCGTGCCTGCTACGAGCGCAACGCGGCACCCGACGGCATTCGTGGCATTCGGCGTCGATGCTGTAAACCGCAACCTAGCTACACGTTTACAGACGACGGGCGAAGGTTTAATGACTGGAAATGCCTGCTGGTTCGGTGTCACGGCCTCCTAGCATACAGCAAGTTCAACGTTTTAGTTTTATACGCTACGGGACTTGCGGCTACCTGGTTTATCGGAATAATTAACAAAATAGCTTTGCCTAAAACGGAAAGCTTTTAAGGGACTTCGCGCTAGGCAATCTACCGTCTTAGATCTCTGGGAAGAGACCCCTTTTGCATTGTAAAATCGCCTTATTTATACTAAATTGGTATTTTTCTTCTCTGTTCTACGAATACCAATTTGTTTAGCGTTCTTTGTTCGCGGAATACTGATTAGGCTGACTTTCTTTGTATGCTATCACAATGATACTGATAATGTTTGCAGGTGTCTAATGCTTTAGATTTCGCAACTTAATGCAAAATTTGTAATTAATGGTTTCTTAATTAATTACTATTTTACTAAACAAAAATCGGTATTTTGGTCGTTTGTGACTGTTTATCACAACGATCTTGAATATTTTGGGTTTATGCCTGCGTTTGATTGCATTATGTTGCGTAATCTTGTTTAATGATTTTACACCATTTTTAATGCATCTTTTACTTAATTAAAATTTCTATTACTAATTTTTAATTTAAATTAAGGCACTCGCGCGCGGTACCTTTCACTTTCTTACAGTTTATCAAGTTCTTAATTCAATGTTTCTTAATCACACTCCCGTATTTAAGAATATCGCGAAAATGCGTAGAATTAATATGGATTCTTTTTAAATCGCGTTTCGCGTTATTCTATAGGATTGTGTAAACGTTACAACAGTTTTATATTTTGTATGTTCAATAATCTTTAAATTTTAGATACCGAAACACGATTATTTTTTCAATTTAAAGGTGAACTGACGAGAAATAGGTAAAACTAAAAAGACCGTTATAATTAATACAAATATACAGTAACCGTCTTTAAGGGTAAATAAATTTTAGATTTTAGATATCAAATAAACTTCAGTAGAGCGTTTCTAAAGACGATAAATATACGAATAAACAACAATAGTAACCTGTATTGTTATATTGAAGTTAGTAAGATTGAACAAGAATATACTATATTTTTAATTTAAAAAGGTACCTATAAGAATAGACAGGAATATCAAAGTTAAGTTAATGTTTACGTGGCACAAAAAAAAACTACATTTTGTAAGTAAGCAGGAAAAATAAATTGAATGATTAGTAAAAATAGCAATGCATTTTGTAGAGGGAAGTTAATATTACTAGGATCATAGACGTTACGATATGTTATGCGAGAATATATACGCTTTGGAATAAGAGAGTTTTTTAGCCGAAGGGGTAAAAATAAGTCAATCATGGTCTTTAATAGATGAATATGTAATATGTAAAAAAACGCATCAAATACAAGAAGAATGAGATATGAAATCGAGAGCGCTATCTTAAACACGTAGAAATGAGAAGATTATCCCGTTGATAACTACATGTTTGCGTAATTTAGCGTAACCTGGGTGAATATAAAAGGATCCGTTCAATTGAAAATTTGTATAAAGCATTGTTATAAAGAAAAGTGTGCGTGTGTGAGCATATGCGGGTGGATGCGTGCGTATGTGCATGTGTGGGGATATGGGTGTGGCGCAGGTGTGTGTGCGCGCGTGTGTGTGAGTGCGCGTGTGTGTTGGTAAAAGTTAACAACGTTTGCGTTCTAGAATTGCATAGGTAAGCAATAAAATATACATCTTACAAGCGAAAAAATAAGATTCATAAATTTTTCATGCCATAACTTGACAAGGTAGGTATTTTCTTATTTTACACACATTGAAATTAAAACAAAAGAAAATAACCAACAAATATGATTTCTATTAGTTTTCACTGATTATTACAAATTACTGCCAAATCTGTATTTCTTATTTATTAAACCTAATAATGCTCCCACAAGAACAAAAGATACTCATTGTGGTAGTAATTTGAAATAATCAGTGACAGCTAATAATATTATTGTTGTAGTAGTTTGTAATAATCGATTACAACTGATCAAAATTACATTTGTTGGTTATTTATTTGCTGTTTAAATTTAAATATATGTGTGAAATAATAAAAGACCTACTTTGACAAAGTGATGGCAATAGTTGATTCTAAGGCTTTTGGGACACAATTTATTTATTAATTCAACATTCAAACATTCAAGCGTAATACACTAATTTTATTTCTATTCCATCAAATTTCTTTTTATTTACTGTTCGCCCGCTTGAGTTCTTAAAGTAGCTTCTCCTCATTTATGTAGGCGAACTTCCTTAATTTTGCTTCTGAAAATTTGTAGAGTGCCATTTTTTTCAGTTCAACCTACACTTAGTATCTTATCTTTGGCAACTTTTAATTTCTACAATCAGTGCTACTTCTATTGCTTTAACGTTAATTATACTATGAAAACTGATATTAAGTTGAATTCTTTAGCATTTTATATAAATTTTCAAATAATATCACATTTTATTTCCCTGGTATCAACTTAGGAAAATACAAATATGCAGTCCCTTTGTATTATTTATTTAGTTTTATTGTTGGTTGCTTGCATACGAAAAAAATCTTCAACCGCGGATTGCTAGTAATTTTATTCAGAAAATTAATGACAGCACAATATTTAGATTTCTTATATTTTTACATTTGAATAACCCCCCCCCCGCCCGTTTTCCCGGTATTAGGTTGAACTCGTTGCCCAAAAATCTAATCTATCTCTTACGCGCGATTTTAGTACAAAATTACATATGTATTTTAAATATACCTTTACAAAATTTGGAGCTTATGTTTACGCTGATTTTTATACAGGTTTCAAGCAAACATTTTACTCTTCTTAGCTAATTTTACATAATGTAAAATTTTTTGCTTTAAAAATTTACTAAAACCATTTCGGACATTACTATAAATAACTAAATTTTGTCCTGTTTAGTAGATAAGCAAGTACAGTTACACTGTTATTGTTGGCCAAACGCGGCATCCACCTGACCTCTGCGAGTCGGGATCTCTCAATATCTGGCTCGTTAAATTACTACCCTTTGCATATTAATCCTCGTCCGTCGACATTCTATTCTAGCAAGGCGGTATAAATACTCTGGACTTCTGTTAAGTCAACACTCTTATTAATAAAGGCAATTTGACTAAGTAGGTATCGTCACGTTAGGGCCTGGCCCATTTATGCAATAGTATGACTTTTGTTAGCTTTACGCAAAGACAGTCTTATTTGTACTACAGCGCAAGCATCTTTATTTATACGGCAAGATTGTCTTATTTCTGCAAATGCACAAGATTCTTTATTTATACACGATGGTTGGATTCGTTGTGCAACATCACAGGCGTCTTTATTTATATAAGAAAATTAGAGGGATACTGATGCGGTACCATGAATAAAGCGCGTGCTTCCTTTGAATCTTTTGCTTACTAGAATTTATGCCTTTGTAAGTTGAATGTCATTGTTCTAAGAGTTATGATTCTACCTTAATGTTAAATTTTCTAGGTCTCTTCTTTAGACCTCCGTCGCCTCGTGTAAGACTAACTTCTACCATTGCAGCATGCGACCTTACTTTGGGATACTCTAGTTACCAACGAGAGCCCATATGTTACGTGGCGGGGATGCTCCTACTGTTGTACGGTCTAAGCGAGCGTGCAGTTCTATTTTACTTCTGTCCATATTTGAGCTGTGCATTGTTTCATATAGTCGTTGCGCAATATTCCTGAGAAATGCACCTTGACAACTAATTTATGGCCAGCCCGGGCTTATATTAATTGTTTGTATCAATTAATTCTCTTTTATTTTAATAGACACTACATTTTTCGTTTCACTACATCCACCTTTGATTGTTTTTGTATTCATTTTTAATTACTTCACAAGCTACACCCCACTTATTTTCTCACTTGTTGTGCCCTTCTTATACGGCAATTAAATCAGCCATCCAAATAATTGTACCCGTAAACATCTGTTTCAATTGGAGATGTGTTGTTGCTTCTACACTTGCTACAAAGTTTGAGCAGGGAATCCCAGGTCCGTTGGGAAGGGATGCAATGAAGTTTCTTTGGAGGACTGCTTATATGTAATCGTATAATTAACAGTGAAATTGATAGTGGGCCAATAAGTCAAGTGGTTGGACGGTTAACAAGAAGGACACATTGTTGCATGTGCAAGGATAGATGTCTAAAGCAACGTTCTTGTACTATGATTTTGTGTAGAATCGATGATTGATTATACTACAAACAGCATGTAAATAATATATATTTTTAACGCTACATCTACTGTGAAGCGAGTGTAAGTAGCCACATAGGTATAGTGTTAAATTGAATTAGCAAAATATGCGAATGAGCTTAGCAGAGTTGTATGATAGATGTTATAATAGGATTTATCGGTACTAGGACATTTGAGAATTTTTAGGGTTGAGAAATTGCGCTAACTAGAATCGTGAATTGGTTTAGGCGACCAATACTGGATTAGATTATCGTTGAAACTACTTGAAACAAGTTGGGAGTATATGGGAAAATTTACAAGTGATGTTAGTAAGATAGTATATGTAGAAAATCAAAATACTTGACACAGTTAAATAGATGCAAGATGAACGTCAATCAATTCCAATGTATTCGACTAACATCAACAAGTTATGCATTAGTCAATCAAATAATTATTAAATCGATTCAATCTAGTAAGTTAACCATAAAATTATATTCAAATCGGACAACGAACTTTTAAGTTCAAATTGTGAACTATAAACAATAATAAGAATTAATTATCTTAAATATCTTTTACAGCACAGGATCTATAAATCAATTTCTATAGCCTTTAATAACCGAGTTGTTCAAGAAAGTTTTTTATCTCTGTCTTTGCGGTTTTAATGCACTTAAAAGTAACTGTTTCTCATTAAACAGTCACTACAACAATCTACTATAACAACTTGGATCCGTAATTAACCTGGTAGTTGATAAATAACATTCGTCGCGATAGCTGAGCTCAAAATCGGTAGAGTAGAGGGTGAGTAGTTATGCGAACTACTTGGTTACTCCTCAGCAGTCACATTACATTACCACTACAATAGTTCCCCGCGGCAAAGAAGATTCTCGAAACCCTATCGCATGACTAAAACGATGCGCACCATTAAATTAAACTTTGTCATGCTACAGAAATCTAAGTGGTATATTAACCCTACTGTAGACTAAGTTTAAGAATACATTTCTTAATTCAAACCCCTTAAATTTATTTAAACTAACTTAAATTTCCAACTTAACGAAAACTGTAAGTCAAATAAATCTGTGGCACGACAACTAAATTTCACACGTGTGTTAAGATCAAGATTGAGATAACAATAGATAATAATTTTTAAGTTAATGTCAACTTTAACGTTCTTAATTGCATATAATATTTCGTAAATGCCTATTCGTATCGTAATGTCCTATGACACAGCGATATTCGTAGGTAAATTAAGATAGTCCCTAAAAAAGGTTTGATCAGCGAAAACGGAAGAATATGCCAAACAAATGAATAAAAGCAGCAAATTCCCGAAATCCCGAATGTAATTCGGAAACATTTGGAAGATCCCTGGCAGCCCCTAAGGGACTTATCAACGCCACTGCTACTGTTCATATTTTAACAGCTGTCTCCGAACAGATCTTAAACCTTGTTTTTAGATTATTACAGAGACGTCTGCCCATTCAGTATTTAAGTCAATTATAAAGAAACTTTAACTAGTCATAAAAATTTACACTAATGTACTATTACAAGTTGCTTCAGTTTTCCATTATTTTATAAATGACTACACTTATATTCATTAGTATTCCTTAACTATAACAACTGAAGATACATCTAGCGGAGTTAGAAATAAATGATGAGTTTATGTGGCCATTACTATAGTCGCCTAAATAAACCAGTATCTCTATTTAATAATGTATTGAATATTTTGTACTAAATAGTTCAAAAACCGAATCGCATTTACAAAGCAATTTAGCGATATTTAAATGATAACTGATGACGACTAAAGATATATTAGGACAATGAGTTAACATCTAGGTGGAAGGGAAAGAATTGGATGAGAATCGCAGAAGCAATTGTAAGGGAATATGAGGTAAAGGGCGTGAGGAACACTGCTATCGGTCAGAGAAGTAAGTATCCAAAGAAAAAGCATTGGGTTGTGAAAACTTTGTGAAGACGAACTTAGATGCTTGCGTGTTTAAAGGAACGACGTAATGGACGAATGATTTGTATATTTCTTTTATATTTTTAATAAGACGGTATACTTCTAATAATTAGTAGAGCCATTAGGTTCCTGTTTTTAAGTAACTTTACAAATTGTGCTTATTTGGCACCGCTAAAAAATTCCATATTACCTACGAGTCGAATATTAACCTTATACTTTATGAAAGAAGAGGCAATTTCAATTAACTGAAATGATTTCCGGTTTGTATAACTCTAACTTACAGTTATGCTTTACTTGCAGCAGTTTCGTGATTTTTGAAAGAATTTGAACTATAGAACCGAAATATATCACGAAAATAAGGGTTTCAAAGAACAAATTTGGTAATGGTTAGTTTTTAAAATATTATTAGACACAATGTGATATTATAAAATAAATATCATGTATTCACTTACAAGGAAGGCACTCCGTATTCCCTCACAATTTTGAAGAAATTTGGATATCTAAGGACCTGCATTTTTTATGTCAGTGGTAATTTAATTTCAAAGTAAGATATGAGTATACAAAGAATTATGCGTTTGTTCCAATAGATTCGGTTACCCTTTGTATATTATACTCTCAATATGATTTGATGCAGCCCCAAATTTAAAAGCATCTTTTGCTCACTAAATCCTTATTACCTCTGAATTAAAAAATGATGTACCACTAAGGTTTTAATTGTCTACAAAATGTTCAAAATTATGGAGGGACATTTGAAGAACACTCTTTGTTCGGGTGAATACGTATATTAATTTAGTATTTATTGTTTAATATTATTCTATTTTGTTTTCATATCTAATAAATTTAGTTAAATAGTTGATTATAGACTGAATTGAATACGATCTAAGTTAATGGGGAGTGCTTTGGTTAAGCAAAGTGTTGATAGTTTTGTTTATTCAGATTATTTTTCTAAGTTTATCGTACATAAATACAATAAATCAGGGGTCAAATCAACCATAATAGATTTTATAGTATATAAATATAATTGGGTTTAGATTGGAGAATATAGTCTACGCCCATCAGTGCTGTGAGTATACAAGGTGTTTGGTAACTCGAGCGAAAAATGAAATTTCTTGTACACTTTTAAAAGTTAAATCGAAATGAAAGAACAAATCATTTTCATTTTTTGCTTCGTTTCCGAGATGTCTGAGTTAAAATGTTGTGAAGAAATAACAAATAATTACATAAATATGAATTGAAATAAAAAAATTATCTTTGAGGGGAGAAAAATTGAAAACAAAGAAAAATTGTCCAAGTATCAAGTTACCATGAAAAAAATGAATAGAGGTTTGTAAGTTTATGATCGCTTTGTCGTTCTATTGCGTATGAACTGGTATTGAAGTGGAATTTACAAATAAATAGCACGCCAATATTATCTTTATTTACAGATTTTGTAATGGAAACGCTCACGCCGCATGCCGTGAATACCAACTGAAGTATCTTAATAGACATTAACCATATTTGCGAGTTTTTTTCGGATACATTTGAAGGTCTTCGTGAATATGGAATTACTAAACGTTGTAGAGGCGGCCCACATCAACATCATACAATTGAACAGGAAGAAGACATAATTGATATGTTGCTTGATGAACCAAGCAAGGATTTCAACACAATTGCAAGAATCTCATAATTTTGTTTGGAAAACTTTACATAGGGAAATTTTACATCCATATCATAGGCAAAGCGTTCATCACTTGCAGCCAGGCGACGAAGTGCACCGCCGAGACCTTTATCAATGGTTTATATAGCAATGTAATCAAAATGCGGATCTTATTCCTTTCGTATTATGGTTGGATGAATCAATTTTTATCAGAGATGGCACTAACAACCGTCACAATGATCACATCTGGCTATTACAATATCCTCATGTAGCAAGAGTTCGATCACTTCAACGCAGATTTTCTGTCAATATCTGGCGTGGCATTTTTAACGGACAACTACTGCCTATTAAAGTTTTTCCCTAACGTTTGAATGCTAATTCGTATTTAGGATCCTTGGCATATCAAGGACAAGACTTCCTAGTCGATGTTCCTGTAGACTTGCGGTTTAGGATGTGGTACCAACTCGAAGACGGACCACCACATGGTTGTTGAAGTGTCGCTCGATGGTTGAATCAAAATTTTAGTCAAAGATGGATAGGCAGAAACGGCCCAGTTCGTTGGCCTGCAGGGTCTCCAGACCTTAATTCTCTGGACTTTTATTTATGGGGCGAATTAAAACGGTCAGTCTATGCTGAACTAGTTAATACCATTGTACAGCTACAAGATAGTATAAATACAGCTACAGTAAACCTTGCGGCGGTAAACAACTCGATGCTCTATCGTTGTTGTGTACGTATTCGTGAGAATGGTGGAATATTTGAACACTCTAAAATAATTTGTTTATTTAAATTCTTATTTATGTCGATATTTATGTTATTTTTTCGCACCATTTAAACTCAGATATCTCGAAAACGAAAGAGAAAATGGAAAAGTTTATTCCTCCATTTCGATTTAATTTTTAAAAACGGACATGAGATTTCATTCTTCCTCTCGAGTTACTAAACACCCTGCATATTACTAAATTAGGTAAGCATGTTTCATTAATGAGGAGGAATAGAGTATCACTGTGCAAATAAGCCATATCCTGAAAGGGTTTGCAGATTACTTATAATCTCCATACAACGTCTTACATTTTATATTAAAGAAATTCATTTTGAAAAGTAGAGGAATTATAAATGTAGAATATAATAACCGTATTACTGAAAACAGCATGAGCAACTTATGGCTGATTAATATTTATTGTCAATATTCCGCCTGAAAGCAGACAATTCAGAAAGCATATTGCAATATCGTCAAACAGGACACTTCCTTATTAGATTCTTCTGAACGCTTTTCTTTTATTATATCTTGAGATATTTTATTTTATTCCTATATGACTGTCATATCTTGCCTTTGTAAGTATAACATTGATACTTCTGAGAGATTATTTATTTATTCAGCCATCATCTTGATAAATTATTTTCCTTTTGTGGATATTCTGACAAATTTGAAATATACCTGAAATATTTTTACTTGCCTAGTTTATTACTTTATCTGTATACCTTTGTAAGTATTAGAATACGGAACTAAAGGTGAGATAGAATTCAAATGAATTCTATGAGCAAATTCCTACCTCCCACTATATAAAATAACTATAAAGAAATAAATATTAAAATTTTTGGTATATGGCACATCTTAGCGGTAGACCTCGTTTATTTAATGAATAAGTTATTGAAAAACATCATACGATAATAAAATTAAACATTTCTGGAAATTTTTACAGGAAATGTGTAAAATTTGAACATGTGGTCAATAGATATTATTATAAAATAGTGGAGATAAAATTATCAAAATGTGCATTATAAGAAAGAAGCAAACTTTAAAAATATTAGAATATACTGCAAATCCAAATTTTTTGTTTCTAATTAGAAAAGAAAGTTTCGATATAATTGTCTTACTTCAAAATAATGTGTTCTTTACCTTTGAATTACAAGTTCTAGCCGAATCTCTAAGCACATATCACTCTAATTAATAGGTTGACTGCCACACACATTTTTGCTTTACTCCCAAATCTCGTTTGAGGGCCAATACTGTTTTACTTTTGATAACTGTGTACCAGTCCGAGTACATGGATTTCAATCATGTTGTGCGCTAGATGAAGTACTCGGTAAAATAATGCTTAAATGATTGTTTTAAAGGTTTAGCCACAGCAAAATTTTATCCTGTATTTTAATAAAACGCAGTTAATAGGTGGTAACATTTTTATTTTGCAAATAACATCAAGTATAAGTAAGTGTATGTATTTTAATTTTACGTATGTAATATGTTCTAACATAAACGAGGCATGTGCAAATTAAAAATCATTGGTTACATAGGAAGGTTAGAAATAAGATAATTTGGTCCAAACACGAGGGATTGACTTTTGACTTACTTTAAATTACAAAAATATAATATATACGTGCAATCATAAAGCAAGCGTTACACAGAAAACAAAAATAAAAACGTTATCGATATTTATTTAAGAATTCAAGTGAGTACCATAAATCACGCACACGTCTCCCACAATAGGGATCCATTATGTGAGCCATGAGTACCATATGCGGTACTCAGCTTAAAACTGACAAAAATAGACTAATATGATGGAAAACAGAGAGTATTTATCATTCTGAATAATCAAGTAGCGTTTTCTTTAAAAATACCTTGTTGTCCTCACAGTACCAATTTATACGAAACTATCCAACATCATAAGACAATTTAAGCGTGTACCATATGGTACTCATGACAGTCAACCTGTTAATTTTACAATAGCCATGTATAATCTGGCCCATCCAACAGTATTAGAAACAATAATATATTTTCTATAATGTATGACTTTTAAGATGTTTGAATAATTAAAAATGACGCAAATATTCATACTGCGGCATTCTTACGATTACCTGAATGCATTATTAACCAGTGGCGGCTCGTTCTAAAGGGCACAAGGGCACGTGTCCACTTAATAAATTATTCAGTCATTCATCATTCAGTCAGTCTATTATTCTTATTTTAC
>JAHWXV010369739.1:0-26292 GCA_024586415.1 Phrixothrix hirtus | reverse complement strand
GTGTGTGTGTGTGTGTGTGTGTGTGTGTGTGTGTGTGTGTGTGTGTGTGTGTGTGTGTGTGGGTGTATGTGTATGTGGGTGTATGTGTGTGTGGGTGTATGTGTGTATACCAGGTGTCCGGAAATTAAGCGTCAGGTTTTTGGACGACGATTTTATACGAAATATTAATACCACAAAATTCTATAACATTTTAACGAAAACTCAATATTAACGGATATACGGGGCGTGAAAGAATTTTTTTTTATTTAATTAATTTAATAAGGGCCTAAACTGTCCTTCACCTTAGAAAAATGACAGTACTTCTTTGTTTGAATCTATTTATAAAGTTGGATAGCAAAATTATTAAAGAACATCAAAATGAGCTGTTTCCGAGAAAAACGAATTTAAATATTTACGTACGTTAAATAATTAAAAAATTTTATGTTCAAAATTAAAAAAAAACAGCCTTGAAAACATATGTTTCAGTTTCCTTGGAAACGAGTTACTACATGACATTATCTTTGACAGATAACATTTCGTGCAATTTTCAAAAATTTAAAATTGTTGAGATAGAAAATAAGATGAATATTATTATTTAAACGCAGAACTACGCAACATGCATTACTATTATGGTGCAGCTGGGGGAAATGCAATAAGGGCTAGACGTTTGAACAGAGAAGCATTTCCGAATAGAAGAATATCATGCTCGGATATGTTTAGTACTATCCATCAAAGACTAGGAGAGTATGGATCACTTAAAACTAGACAGCTAGATGTGGGTCGCCTACGAAGGTCTCGAACTCTAGGAACGGAATTTCGTGTTTTGGATGTAATTGAGAGTAACTCTAATCTAGTGTCTTACAACTCAGGAAATTGTTCCGAAAAGTTCATACATGAAACTTTGCAAGAAAAACGCATGCATCCCTTTTATTGTGAAAATATTACGACGTTTTTTTAATAAATAACTTATTAGAGCCAACTCGCAGATCAGCGTAAATTTGGTGAACAATTCGTAGATTAGAGATAGAATAAAATAAGTCAAGTACCTTTACCAACTGTTCTTTATTCGGACTAACAACGAAAGCATTTATATTTATAAAAATTAAATTATTGAGCGCCACTGCCTTTTTAAGAAAAACAGAAACCTGATACAGTTGAAAGGTAACAGTTTACAACAAGCAGTGATTTAAAAAATGGAGGATGTTTAATCAGTGAAATCTAATAAAAATGAAAATATGCAAATAGATATTTAATTTGTTGAAGCTTCAACTTTCAAATATCTAAAGCCATAAAGTAGTTAAATTGTTTTGAACATAAGCAAAAATCTCCTGTAATCTTTACAGAATAAAATTTTAAAGTTTAAATTGAATTACAAATTGAAATAATATGTTTATATAATAAAAGGAAGTCCTTTAAATATGTAAAATTATTCAAAACTGTTCCAACGGATAAGGAAAAATAATTGTTCACTTAGCTGATATCAAAGCCTCGCAATTAAATCAAACACAGTAGTTCAGCTACCATTATTCAGGATGGATAATGCGATCGCTGGCTTATGCCTCTTAGTGGGCTTTACTGATTGTTTCCAGTAGCCGGAAGAGAAGCTGAAACGCTTAACTTGACTTCGGATCCGGGCCGCTCTGGGAACCTTCAGAGTTTCGCCTAGCTTGCACCAAATATGTTGCTCCCTAGGGTGTTTACTAAAATAAATTGCACAAAAACTAAAAGGGTTGTATCCGAGAAGTGAAATACATACCCTTGAAAATTCAAGGGACGCAACAAAATTACCAGCTGCGTATCATGCAAGACTTTATCGAAACACTAGTTACTTAAATTTAACAACAATTATTCAAATTTCTAATCCATCAAACTTCAGACAATGCACTATAAATGAAATCCTTTTTACTGAAATTATCCCTTTTTATGGCATTGTCAGGTTATTTATCAGAATTCAATTTGACACATCATCAACAAAAAAATCGAAGCGGTCTACGCCCACTCCGGGATTAAATTAGAATGGCTAATGAAATTTGTAAACTGAGACAATTATTTAGAAGAACGTAAGTTATGGTAAAGGTAAAAATACACAGTAAAAATGCACGCTACAAGGTTCAAGCCCTAAACCCTGAAGATCCAATGGCTCGTTTTAATTTTTACAGGACCATTAGAAACCGTCATAATGGCAACCAAAGTTTCACACGTTTCGTTCTCTTCACCGATGAAGCTGGATTTGGACACGATTATTTAATAAACCTTCACAATAAACATTATTGGTCCGACGAGACTAGTGATAGAACAGGGTTTTCAGAAAAAGCTTTCCCTTGGCCAGGTTTACTTAAACATTTTAAGAAATGAATTGCACAATCTACTAAATGATATTACTCTTCAAGTAAGGCGTGAAATGTGGCTGCTACAAGACGGCGCTCCGCCCATTTTCTGTGCAGCGGTGAGAGAACACTTAAGTCAAAATTTTTCTGAGAGATGGATTGGACGCGGTGGGTTTGTGCAATAGCCTCTAAGATCGCCAGACTTAAATCGGTGGATTTTTTATTTTCGAGTTACGTAAAAGATCTTGTATACTAGGTTGCCGTAAATAACCACGAAGAGCCAAGACAAGGTATTATTTACAATTGCCAAGTAGTTAGACAGAAGAAGGGCATATTTTTTAAGTTTCGTAGGAACTCCTAGTGAAAAATTAATTTATGCATTGAAATGGAAGGGTAACATTTCGAAAATTTTTTATGAATGCATTACCTTAAATTTCAATTATTTTACAGTAAAAAATAATTTTTGACGCCTTTATGGAATTATTTTATTATTGTTGTAATTTAAAAACCATTTTCATTAGTTGGCTTTATTTATCAATAATTATTTCAAAACTAACTTCAACAAAATTTAGTAAGTAAAATACTGATTTCTGAAGATTTCATTTTGTATTTCATCTTTATTTTTGTAATAAAATTTAAGTAAATTGTTGTCGTAAATCGTCACTTTTATTTAACAAATTATCCATATAAACTTGTTTCTAAGGAAAAAAGTATTTATTTTCACGGCTGGTTTTTTTAATTTTGCGCAAGAATTTCTACTTATTTAACCTACATAAATGTTTAAAGTTGTTTTTCTCAGAAATAGTTCATTTTAATGTGATGGAACAAGAGGACCTTTGTTAAAGAGATTTTGATGTTCTTTAATAATTTGCTATCCAAATTTATAAAAAGATTCACATAAAAAAGTTCTGTCATTATTTGAAGATGAAGGAGACAGTTTAGGCCCTTTGGCATTGGACGATTTGTGTCAAATTAATAAGATGAATACAAAACAACACGAGTGATATATATGCAGACTTTGACGAAAATCAGTGCATTTGAAAAACGTCATTAAAAAAATTATCTAAAAATAGTATTTTTTCAAATCCCATCACCGTTAATTTTGAGTTTTCGAAAAAATGTAATAGGATTTTGTGGCATTAATGTTTTATATATAATCGCATAATTTCCGGACACCCCATAAATATAATAATGTTTAATTCGAATTAAAAATGGTAATACCGGCTTAGATCGTGTGTGTGTGTGTGTGTGTGTGTGTATGTGCATGTGTGCGTGTGTGCGTGTGTGCGCATGTGAGCGTGTGTGCATGTGCGCGTGTACACGTGTGCACCTGCGCACGTGTGCGCGTACGTATGTGCGTGCATGCGTGCGTGCGTGCGTGCGAGCGTGCGTGTGTGCGTGCGTGCGTGGGTGCGTGCGTGCGTGCGTGCTTTTGTGCGTGAGTGCGTGCGTTCGTGCGTTCGTACGTGCGTGTGTGTGTGTGTCGTAGGTATATCCAGAATTTAATTTTAAATGATAGTATTTTCAACCACAATTTGGTGTAAACGAAAAACCTTGAAAGAAACAATCTCACTATGTGAAATCACACATGTAACCAGTTAGGTAGGTGGGTATGTCAGGATTTAATTTTAAGTGATAGAATTTTCGTCCACTACTTTATGTAAGAGTAAGGAAAAATACCTCGAAAAGAACCTTACTAGGTGAAGTCACAGGTCCTTTATATGATGTAACCATTTAAAAGGTATGTAGGTATATCCAAGATTTTATTTTAAATAATAGGATTTTCACCCACAATTTGTTGCAAGAGTAGGGAAAAAGACCTGGAGAAAACAACCTTACTAGGTGAAATCACAAGTCTTTTATATGCTGTATAATTTTTCAAACAAAAATATAAATGTTTACAAAATAAACAAAAACAAACAACAACAAAATAAAATAACACCATAAAACGTCGCAACTACCTACAATAAATGTTGTAAACGGCAGCCGTAATTCAAGCATCAATTCTCTGCCTTATTGATTGACATATGCGTTAAAATATGCCAGGGGTATTGTTAATTTTTTCGCACCATGCCACAATACGATTCCTCAGATCATGGAAATTTGCTATCGGGCTTACATAAACCAGATGCAAAAATTTAACCGATTTAAGTCTTAGGACCGTGGAGGGCAAGGTTGGTGTCCGCCTGACCATTCCAATGATTTAGATAGATGGTATCCAAGTACTGATGGACAGGTAGGACAAAATGTGCCACAGCACCGTCATACATGAACCACGACCGAGCTCTGATTTGAAGCGGTACGTTTTCAAGAAAAACATCAAACTAGTCTTCAAGCAAACGACAATTGGAATCCCTATTTAATACAAGCAGTAGAAAATATGGCCCAACAAAGTGGTCTCTTATGATTCCGATCTACAAAATTTACCGAAAATTTATTTCGGTAATTTATTTCTACCAAAGCGTGTAGGTTGTTTTCAGATCACAAGTGATTATTGCGGAAGTTTCTGAATGCATGCATTGAAAGGTTCACTTCGTCAATGAACAAAACGTTGACTAAAAATTGGGCATTTTGTGCAATCATTTGTAGAAGCCAATGACCCAAAATCACCCATTACAAAAGATCGCGTGGTAAAAGTGCTTGCACCCGTTGAATATAGTACGGATGTAACTGTTTCTCTCTTAAAATTTTCCAGATTGTCAAATGATATACATGAGAAGTTTGACAAATTTTTCTTGTGCTTGTTGGCTTTTCTTCAACTAAATTTAGGACTTCCCCTCTAATGCAATAGTTCGTACTTTACAAGGACCACCAGAACTAAATGTTTGATTTACTGCCTGTTTCATGGAGACGTTGATGGAGATGTGCAAATGTCTTGTGATAGGGTATTATTCGTTCAAGATGCATTTCTTCATAAAGACGTCTAGCTTCTAAAGGACGTTTATTGGTTAAATCATACAAAGTGTATGCCTGCCATTTCAATATTATTGTAATTATTCACCTTGTAACAGAAAAATTCAATAAATTTAACACAAAATTTATAAATCTTGTGTAAACAAAATTTTACAACAGCGTGATAGTAATTTACTAAATATTTTTTAGTTTATTAACAACAAAAACTGCGTTACATGAATTTTATATTTTTACTCAAAAACTGTTAATTTTACGGAAAAAATTCTAAATAAATTATGCTATCGAAGGCATATTTTTACTTTCTCTTACCTTATATGAAATATAGGTAAAAGAGGAAGTATTGTTATACCTTCCTGAAAACGCACGAGTTTGTAAAATGATGATAACCTTCCTAGTTGCAAACTTACATCCGTGTCGGTAAGACACGGTTTTTGCGTTTAGCAACTTTGTTACGAATGAAAAAGAAGAGCATTTGTGTTAAATTTTGTGTAAAATTAGTGAAAACATTTAAAATGTTACGGGAAGCCTTCTGGGATGAATGTTTGAGTTGCTCACGAGGTCATGAATAGCATGGGAGGTTAAAATTAGGGCGGATATCTTCTGTAAACAATGCTCGTTTTAAAAGACCGTCAACGTCGACAGACGTAGCTTATGTCGCCAAAATGAACACCCTTGTCCGATGAAATCATCAATTTAACCATCCATGAAATGGCCAAGGAGTGCAAAATTTCGTTTAGTTAATGGTACGAAATTTTCACCAAAAAACTGCAGATGTGTTGTGTTGCTGCGATGTTTGTTTCTAGGGGTCATGACTAACGAATAAAAATAGCGTTGAGTTGTGGTTTGTCAAGAACTTCTTGAAATGGCAAATGAAAACGAAATTTTTTTATAACGCTGTATCGTCGGTCACGAGACGTGGGTTTATGAATACGACGTGTAAACCAAGATTCAATAATCACAGTGGACGTCAAAAACTTCTACAAGACCCAAAAAAGCTCGCCATGTTTTCTTTAACTGGAAGGGCGTTGTCTATTATGAAGTGCTTCCACAAGGTGAGACGATTAACGGTTAACGTTATCGCCAAACTTTGAGAAACTTGTGCGACGCTGTGAGAAGAAAAAGACCCTAATTGTGGAAAAACCGAGATAGGGTTTTGCACCACGACAATGCATCTGCTCATTCGGCCTTACTTACTCGTGATTTTTGCACAAAAAGCGGTATAGATGTTATTCCGCATCTGATGTTATTTCCGATCTAGCCCCTGCAGACTTTTTCTTATTTCCAAAGCTCAAATACCCGATGAAAAGAAAGAGATTGCAGACAATTACGGAAATATAAGAAAAATTGCCGTTGCAACTAACAGCATTTCACAAGAGACGTTCTCCTTATGTTTTCAGTAATAGAGACGGCGATGTGAAAATTTATAGCTTGCTAAGGGGAGTGCTTTGAAAGCGATAAAATTGAATAACTTGTGTAAATTGTCGATAAAGTTATAAAAAGTAAGTCCTGTAATTATTTTATCAAACCTCGTATATGAATTGCTTTTTGAAAATCCCGAAAAAAGGAATTATTACTGTACTTTCTAGTAATAAAGATATATAAAACACAGTTAACACTGTAGGATGTTCTTTATTTTGTTAATTCCTAACGTTTTCGTTTCTAATTGGCATCTAGAGTACAATGGAAATATTTTCAAGGGAAATCCTTAGGTTCTAAATATTAATTACACAATAGTGCATATTATAAAATTTTTTATAGCAAATTTGTATTTATATTGTACAGTATTTTATTGACTAATGTCACAAAACATGTTAAAATTTATTCTTATTGTTTAATGTGAGAAAAGTGATTCTTTTTAGAGTTGTAAATTGTTTTAATTTTATTTTAGGTAGTTTAAATGCATGATTTGTTTTTTAGTTATCTATTTGCGTGTTGATTTTTGTACTTGGTTAGTCAGGTACAAAATCCAACACGCAAATAAATAACTAAAATGAATTGTAACATAGTTAAAACAACTTAAAACTCTAAACAGCATCACTCTTCTCATATCAAACAATAAGAATAAATTTTAAGATATTTTATGTGTTCTTATTCAACCAAATATTGTACAATAAATAGCTAAATTTGCTAAAAACAATTTTATAACATGTTTTTCTTCACTATTATGTAAATAACTTAAGGATTTCTCTTTAAAATGTTTCCATTGACCCTAGATGCTAATTAATAAACGAAAACGTTAGAAATTAGCAAAATAAAGACTATCAACTGTGTTTTATCAGACGCAATAGTAATAATTCCTTTATGGGCAAGTATTACAGAAAGCAAATCATATTTACTTCAGAAGTAATAGCGTTATATACAAAGTCTTGATAATTCACAAATTCGTGTAATCCTTTTCTACAGAGTTGTTTTAAAATGGTTTCAGAAAATCAAACCACACAATCTTCACTACTCATGGATTTATAAAAAAAAACAGAAAAATTTGAATCTCTTTAGTTTGGAAAAAGGAAGGTTTTGAAAAATCTTACAAAACTGTTTTAAAACCCGCTTAATTGCACTTGCTTGCAATTGCAAGGTCGTAATGATATAGATACAAATACTATTACCTTAAAATACAATAATTGTAAATCGGTTACTGTATTATTTTAAATTTAAAAGTAAATGCTTTGGATATGTTTTTATATCTTTTGTGGTTTCGTAGCGGTAGATTAAATCCAAATTACTTTGTTTTTTCGCAATGATGACTGTACTTTAATTTATTTTAAAATTGCATAACGAATGTTATTCATGAGTTTTACATTTATTAATTACCATTTTGTGTTCAAATTTCGTTTTTAAAATCCTTTTAGTGATTTCAATATACAACAAAATGCCTGAAGTACTTTTTCTAATATTTTCCTGTAAGAAAAAACTTAGGTCATAATTGTCGAAGGTCAAATACCTATGGGAAATAAGTTGACGTTATTATATCGGAAATTAAAACTGTGTGATAGTCATCAATATTTTGGAATACTTTCAATTGCAATAAGAGATGAAACATGATTGTACTGTTACGATATACCAACTTCGACTAAGAAAATTATCTGACCATACCTAAGAAATCGCGATCGATTAAGAAAATATAATCACTTTTTTCCGTGGTAAGTATAAGTATTATTAAAAGCATTTACTCTAGATACTCAGCGTAGCATAACGGACAGTTAATATATTGCACCTTGCTTAACCTCAGTGTTAAACGTGCAAGAACACCTGATTATTACACCACGATAATGCAACGGTCCATTGTGGTCTGTCCTCTAGCAACAAACTATCAAAAATTTAATCGTACAATCTAGACATTGCTGTTTGCGATTTTACGATTTTCCCTTGCGCTAAAATTCTATTACTAGAGCGCAAATTGACTTCAGGTGTTCAACTTTTAGCATCATGACAGGAAATTTCCAATTCTGCTCCTGAAGAAAAATAGCAGAAGTGGTTTGTACGCATGGCCAAATGTGACGAAATGTAAACCTTAGACAACAAATAAAAAGATTTGCTGGGTGAACTTTTGTATATGAAAAGCTAATTCCTATGTTTCACCTTAAATTTAATGTAAAATAAAAATAAATGTATATTTTAGCCGTTTTGTTGAAATTCGTTATGCCTTAATAAAATTGGCGATATAACAAATATCTATACATACACTAACGCCTGTAGTAGATTGAGGAAATTTGCAGTACTTTATATGCCTCAATAAGAATAATATAAGAATTTAAAATTAATGAGAATAAGACATAGATCGCTAGGATACGAAGCGATAAACCCGTCCACTACACTAAACGTTAAATTAATATTATATATCTTAGAAACGGAAATTTATTTGGTTTTAATCAAAATTTTATTCTTAGATATTTTGATTTAAAATGCATGTTGGGTGTACCAATATGACTAAATCAGGGACACATAATTTTGTGGCTGTTCCATCCATTTATTTTCTAATGTCCGTGATTATTTGACAGTACAGCGATTAGAATGCAAATTTCGTTATGGTGGACAATCATTTCAATCTGAACTTGTAGGTGAACCATTCACAATCATATATACACAGAAAATATTTAAAAGATTCAGTGTGACGTAAAAAAGTGGTAAAATTTTAAAAGACACAGTAGTATACAATATTATTACTAATAAATTGGGTATGAAAAATGCTACATACGCGAAAAGTTTCATGTAAGCTATCATTTATATTTAATATTTTACAGGAAAGGTAAACATAATTTTCTTGCGAAATTTATAAATATGCCACAGGATAGTCATCAAAATGTATCCAGTGGAGAAGTGGGCGTGGAAATATTATTTACGAAGTGTGGCATGCAATACCCAAAAGATATTAAACATAGACATTTCAAGAAAGAGACTACTTAAAAACGCCACTGACTTTTAAGTTAAATTACTTAACGTAGATAAGTCAGAAAACTTCGTCGTAGATCTTAATAAACGTTTCGGTTTATAATAATGCGTTAGGAAATATAATTCAAACAAGTGCGTTCTTTGCGGATACTTTAATAGAGATCTGTGATAAGCGAATTTAAGGACTTTCTAATTATACCTTCAACTATTATAAATGCTTATGCTTCTTGTCAAATATTTCAAGTTATTATTACTAGCTCAAAAATAAAAGATCCAAAATTAGATCAACTTCATACATTAAAGGGCCAATTTCACATAATTATCAATATAAATTCTAAACTATTTTGATAAGGTAATCCTGGATTGGTCAGTCAATAAAATACATAATTGTTTATATTAGATATTAAGTTTAAAAAAATCTACAGCATAAATTAGCTTATTATATCACTGATACGTAAATAAAATTAGCTGCACATATTCAATTTAAAATTTGCAAGTTGATAAGGTTTACTCAACAGTTTTACAGTTTTTTAATGAAATTTATTGTATTAAAAGATCAGCTGGCGCAGAATGCAACATGATTTGAGAAAAAAGGTAAAAATCTACCTGGTAGGATAGTTTCGTAGGCGGATACGTTTCAACTCCTTTTATGTGAAAATTCCTTAGGTGAGGTAGTTCAAACGAAAAGTTAAACACTGCTAAGTATCGTTTTACTGCCCCAAATCCTCGATTTAACTTGAGGTAGTCAATCTGAGAATTTAGTACTTAAATTTTTGTCACCATTCAACTACTATGTAACCTGAACGTGTTAATGAATCGTTGAATGCGCCTTTTGTGTATACTACGTCGGTGAAACTAGTCTCATTATACTTTATAAAAATCTGTACCCAGAAGGGCCTGATGATGATTTCGCGCCTTTAATCATGTAAGTACGTGGTTAGAAAGTTGTACCACATGCTTAAAGACTTTCTATCCTTAGTTAACATATCCTTTTCTTAAAACTTACGGCTTGGAGGATGCACTACAATCAAAGTTAACTATACCAAAAGGGCGCTTTAAATATGCCACCCCGTATATGAATGTATTCTTGTAAATGGAACGTAAATATTGAGCGTGCTTATTCTTAACAAAATAAAATAACGAATTTTATTTTTATAGATACTATCACTTGAATTCTAATGTTTTCGACGCACACACTATTATTACTAATCTTTAGAATGTAACACCTGGTTTAAATAAAATATCTTCTGCACTCAACATTTCTATAAAATGAGATATTAGTCCACAAGTTAAATATACAAGGGTTTCATTTATATAAAACAATTGTTCACAAAGGAGTTCCGTAAATGATCAGGCTGAATTAGTCGTGATGTCACCAAGGGAAATCGTGCCCATTAAAGAGAGGGAACTCGTTCGCCAACGAAAATATGGGTATAGAATTAAACCTATTTGGAAGAGCTTTGAACGTTAAATTTGTTGAACATGAAAAGTTAATTAAATACAAATATCAATACAGATCATGAAATATAGTAACAAATGATTTTTACATGAAATTGCAAAAGTTAAGTTAATAGTTTCTTACATGAGTATACTTCATTTATGTTTTGTTCTCAACATTAATCTAGTTACGGATTCAATAATTTGAATTCCCATTAACCTTGATGTAGAATTTTAACAGGGTCGAAAGCCTAGAAGCAGTGACGTGTTCTTTACAGAATATTGGAGGTCATGCTGATGAAAAGTGAAAAAGGAAATATAGTATTTACTATTTACTAGATACTTCAATGTCGTGTCCTTTAGCCATGAAAAATTCAAGTAATCCTTTTCGAAACAATGGCAGATTGACTTGGAACTTGTCACTATAAGTCGTTTTTGATCAGCATTCAAGCATATAGGGGTCCAATACACAGATAATTTTCTCATACCCAAATCATGATAATACACTGTGAAAAACACGTTCGTAGAAAATATCTAAAATCTCAGCTATACGTTTTAGCTCAATTAGTTAATCCTGCAAAAGCATGTCATGTACGGCATAAATATTTTTTAAAGTGGATACAGAAATGCGGAGTTCACGGAGTTCGTCTTTGACGTATGTTTGTCTTTTCTTAGATTTATCGATCTAATTTTATATGACGACGTACAAAGCGCAGTGATCCTTCAATATATATCCACCGTATCTGCATACATTTTCTTATCAGACAACCCTTTCAAAAACAGATACTTAGTTACCAATCAATACTTAGTTTTAATAAAATTGAAATTTTAATCTGAAATATTTTTTTTAGTAATTGACAATGTTGAATTGGATAAACTTTTATCACGAAAATTGGATGAAGTATTCATCAAACAACAAATTCATTGCCATGACAACTTCTTTCAGTTTTATTTATGGGAAAGTTCCAAGTCCAACTAATCATTAATAGTTCTTCGAATCTGCTATAGTTCATTGCTACAACTTTAAAAGAGAATTTAAAACCCAATTATGCTAAAATAAGAAAAGACTTTGTCAACGCTTTAAAATAATTCAATAAGCAAACAAGGAACGCCTGATTGAAAACTTAAACAAACGCTAAGTTACTCAGTACAAAAAAATGTTTGTGTTCTTACTTGGGGCCTTTCTTGTTTGTTTATTCAATTATTTTAAAGTCTTTGACAAGCTTTTAAATTCGTTGCTATGCAAACATTTCTCCTCTACTAACTATTTTGTATTTCGGAAAATTCTAACTTTATAGTAAAGTTTCGATTTATGGTTTACGTAATCTACATAAACACATGAAAACCAAAAATATCACAAAACTAATTATACACAACATAATTCAATATGACTAAATAGTAGCATGAATGCAATATTAATACCATTAGATTAAATTTAAAATCAAAGGTCTAATGCTACGTTTCATACAGGGTGTCTGAATATCTCACCCATAACGCTTAGCAGGAGACTCTAGAGATAAAGTGACGATGATTTGTCGAAAACAGTTAGAGAAATGTTTTTAGTTTTCATGTTATGTCTTCAAAGTCGACGCAAAAGAATATTACGTTGGAACGATTCAACGTATTAAGTTTAAATTTGGCATAAGTTTATCCATCTAAGGCAATCTTTTTGAAGATATTTCGAAATTTCTAAGTCCCATCCTGGGTATGCGTGAGGAATTCATTCTTGAAAAGCTGATAAAATGTAAGAGCACAAAATTTTGATAATTTAATACATTCAAATGAAAGCATCGTTCAACGAGAAAAAACTTCCCCTCTTACAAAAGAATTCATAAACGTAACCATTTTCGAGTGAATTGAGTTTCTATACAAATCCGATAGATCCCTATTACGTCTGTTACGAAAAAAAGTGATTGATCAGAGTTGACAGTGATTTCAACGATGCGCTTTTGGTATCAAAATCTTTAGTTAATTTATCATAAGTTATTAATGTAATTTTTTTGCTTACTCTTGTGATTTGTTTGTGTTTGGGTTCAGTGCTGTTGTTGGTGTTTTCACCTGTTTATGTACATTGTGGAGTACACGTTTAATAAACTTGCAAATATGCATTTAATATTAGGACAATGCAGAATGATTTGTATATCAGCTGCAAGAATGTATACAGAGAGATCACCAAACAGGCGCGCTCCTCATCATTTAATGTTTGCTACGATTAATGGAAGATTAAAGGTGTGTTGAACCCTTAAAAGGTCCATCGCCAATACTGTTCAACCCCGCAAGTTAATTATTGAAATATAGAAACAAATTTGGGTGCGCTTGAAGACGACCCAAAAGAAAGTGTTCGTAATTTAATGTTGCAAAGGATACAGTCCATAGACCATTAGAAGAACAGCGACTCTGATAATTGCATTTTCAACGCACTCAAGAATCATTGGAAGAGGATCATGCTTTCCGAGTAGAATTTTGTATATGGTTAGTAAATAGATTTGTGGAAGCAAACAGCTTCATAGAAATTATGTTTTCAATGACAGAGCGTGTTTCGCAAGAAGCGAGGTAACCAATTTTTATAACTTCTATGTGTGGATGGACGAAAATCAGAAAGAAACTCGTCCTTTTAACGGCATTTTTTTTTATTAATGTAGGGACTGGAATTGTCGGAAATGTTTTAATTGGTCCCGTTGTTCTACCGGCATGGTTGAATTGCGACTCGTATTAAATTTTATTCAAAATACAGTTCCAGAGCTATTACATGATAAATGATATACATGAATGATGGAGGACCGTGCATTATACGAATTCAGTTAGCAAGTATTTAAACAAAAATTATACTGGTAGGCGGATTGGTAGAGCACGTGATGTTGTAGTCAGATTGCCACCTCGTTCTCTAAGATATACCTTCGGGGAACCATAAAACAAAAAGTTTGTTATACGCTAGTTGATAACAAGACTGAATTATGGGAAAGACTAATGCATGCGTTTAAGGAAATATGGCAAACCGCGAACAATTTTCAAAGAATAAGGACATCCCTTTTATGTAGAGCAAATGCCTGCAGACGTTGCAACTGTGGACATTTTGAACACCCAGGAAGGGACTTTGCAATTTCGACGAATTTAGGTGAATAAACTCATGTGTTAAATTTCAACTCGATACGTTAAATTGTTCCAACAACGTAACGGATTTTTGCGTTGTTACACAAAAGTGTACACTTCTAGAAAAGGTTGTTATTTCCTGATGAACCCAAGTAGTTGTTAGCTCTGGAAATAATGTAAGAATTCGGACGATCGATAAGTTAAATTAATAAAAGTTTGAGCACCAACGCGTCTTCTAAACAGATGATTTCTTATCAACTTAGCGTGTATAGTCGATGATCGGAAATTTATGGCAAGATAATATTAAAAATTCTAAATAAAAATACACCTTGGAAGAAACAAACTTTATAAATGAAATAAATAAAATTTCAACAATAATTCTCACAGCATTTCATATCATACTGATTTTAAATTATCAACAAAAATGGTCGATTAGTTTCAAATTCAACGAATGGCATTTCGTTATATGAAACTAAACAATAGTCTTTAGTTTCATTAATCGTACATTGCATGTAAATAATAAATCCTAGTGTACTTACAAAACGATGCGTGATGTACTCCTTCTTCCCGTTACGCAAAAGAAATCGGATTACTACGAGTTTTTATTTACCTGAAACAAAATTAATGTGCAAAAAAATATATTTGTATTTATATAAAGACCAAATGTTCAACATTTGTAGAACTTCAATTAGAAAACTAGAAAATTTATATTTTTAACAGTCCGAAGATAAGATATAATTTCGGATATAAAGATTTCAACAGCGTCTTGAAGAATCAGCAACAGTATTAACCAACAGTATGAAATTCATCAACTGAAGACGTTCGAGACACCTTATGGCACAGAAGCTGGTAGAAATTGTAGATACCTTCACCGTAGATAATAATTTATCACTGTCCCTGAATTTATTTATCGGTTCAAATTTTCATTCAAACTTTATCGATGATAACTTCAAACCTTCCAGATAATTCGTACGAATAACTAGAACTAAGTGAATAAATTTCTTCATTATATGGCTTTGCGGACACAAAAAATGTTTGGATTATTTAAATTAGTCCGGCACAGCTTAACGGGATCACGCATATCGCGCACATGTGTTATTTAACCTAGTGTCGTTTCACGATTTTAAGACTACGCGTTCGCGGATTATTCTTCACACCCTTCTTGCACAATACAATGGGGTTAGCCATCTCCCCATAACTGATAATTATTAAATAATCAAAGCGGTTACAAAATTAAACCGCTCTGCACGGCAATCTACACCGTCATGCTCGTTGTAGCCACCCCATTTTTCCCCGAGCCTATTTCCGCACTTCGTATCACGCCGATTCCATGACATGCTGCCAAATCAAATTTAAATGGAATACATTTATACAATAGAATATGTAACTGAAGAATATTTGTAGGAAAATTTACCGACCAAAAAATCTGTACTTTTGCATCAAAAACTTTGTTTACATTAATTAAATTAAAAAACTGTTACTACATTGGTACAATATAAACGCAGCAGCGTCAATTTTAAAGAAAACACGAAAACTAAAAACATTTTACTTAACTTATTTTCACAAATCGCCTACATTTTATCTCTTGAGTCTACAGTTAAGCGTTGTCGGTGCCATATCCAGATCCTCTGTATCTAAACAGTTATCAAAGTTTTCCCTTGTAATTTAATACACTCGTAGATTTATAGGAGGGGTGCTGCAATTGTTTCGGGAATAGGTATGGAAACACAATGAAAATACAGTAATAATGCTTCTACTGTTTTTCAAAATATTCTCCCTTAAAATCAATACACCTTTGCATGTGTTGGAACCAGTTTTTGAAGCATTTTTTCCATTCCGAAGATGGTATAGCAGAAATGTGAGTTTTGAATACTTCCATGGCATCTTTAGGTGTTGAAAAACGAGTTCCACATATTTTATTTTTGACAACCGGGAATAGAAAGAAATCATTTGGACTTAAATCCGGACTGTATAGACAATGAGTCATTAATTCTACCTTTTGCCGCTTCAAATAGTCGATAGTTTGTGATGTTGTGTGTGACGATGCATTGTCATGATACAAGAGAACCCGACGTTTTGCATTGGTTTTTTTGATTTTATTGATGACTTCCAGTAAGCAAATGCTTGTATATCAATCACCATTGACGATACGACGATCCTCTAAAGCGACGATAACAACGTGGCCAGTAATACTGAAAAATATTGCGACCATTTTCTTTGAAACACTTCGTGAACGGACAACTTATGTTGTATTCAATTCATCTTGAAATACCCAAACGTGCGACTGTTGCATTGTTTCAGGCTCATATGAATAAACCCAAGTTTCTTCACCTGTAATGATGTTATAAACTAAACTTGAAGCACCACGGTTAAATTTTTGCAGCATTTCCTTGCTCCATTGAACACGAGCCACTTTTTGAGCCTCGGTCAAATTATGTGGAATCCATCGAGCACATAATTTTTTCACACCTAAATGGTCATGCAAAATCGTTGATATTTATTTCATGTCAATGCCAAGTGTCGATTCTATTTCACGGTAAGTCATATGCCGATCCATCTCAATCATCTCACGCACAGCATCAATGTTTTTGAAACAATAATAGTTCACGGAAGGCCTTCGCGAAATTCGTCACGGAGGCTACTACGACCAAACTTGAATTGTGAAAACCAACGATAAATTGTTGTTTAGGATGGTGTATCATTACCAAAAGGCGAAACAAGACGATCCATACATTGCTGTTGAGTTAAATTACTTTTAAAATCATAAAAACTCATTGCACGAAAATGTTCGCGATTTAATTCTATTTTTATTAATAGCTATTTATTTTACTTTTAAATACAAACGTTACCAAACGGTGTTTTTTTCAACTGTCAATGCTACATAAGCTAAAAAACGTCAAATTTTGCAATAGTGCCATCTATGATTTTCTAACAACGACGAAAGTACTCGATCCCGAAACATATGCAGCACCCCTCGTATATGGTCATTTAGTATAATAATAATAATGATAATAATAATAATAATAATAATAATAATAATAATAAATAAGCGTTTATTTAGTAATTAAGTGCTATCCAATATATTCATAATAAACGTTCAGTACATTCTTAATAAATATAAAACATATTAAAAATAAGTGTCATAAATATAAAATATATCAACACTAACAATAAATACATATTTGATATACAAAATGCAACAAGTGATTAAAGATTAAAAAGAAATATGCATCAATAGTACATATAAGTAAAAAAGGAAAGAAAAAAAAGAGTATTTACATTAAAGGAAAAATCAAATCGGAATAAAATTATATGAAACAATAATATAAATTGATTGAAAGTAAATCGCGTTACTGTATTTAAGAAATCAAGTTCTGCAATCTTGTAAATAATTTCTAAAGATGTAAAATATTAATCCATCAGCGTATATGTATACTTGAATTTTATTTAAATAACTATAACAATAGTGCTTTAAACTTTCTTAATGTGTTAAACAAACTGATAACTTCCTCAAAACAGATTTGCAACTCGGTTTAGTGCTAACGTATGTGGCTCGATAACAATTAACATCTCTAGTTCCGTAATTATGTACTTGATCGTTGCGTATATAAAAATCTTTGAAATATGAGGGAATCAATTCGTGAATTAACTTATAGACAAATTATAACGGGACGAAAAGGATTTTAGGCCTCTAGTGGTAGAGGGTAATGCCGTTTTGGTAATGAATTAGCTTGTTGCTCCGGCAGCGACAGTGAAGCGGGGGGGTTACAGTTTTATTCGTAGAAGTAGAGCTAAAAATTCAGGAGGCTTTCAAAAGTCAAAAATTGGCTAAAGGTCGTGATTTTGGGCGCCATCTAATCTGTTGTCGAAAGCGGTAGTTTGAATTTCTGGAGGCTACGGACAAAGACGATAAACTCCAACCGTATATGCAATGGTTGTACTCGGGATACTTACAAGGAACTTGATTCCCCGTACGCCACTGGAGAAGCCATACTAAAATCGTAGTGTCAGACTTACAACGTATGAGCGTTCCCTAAATACTTAAATCTATTATTTTCCTGTAAGAAAATTAATATTAAAACGTATTATCAGAATTATAAAAAAAATTGCTGAAATAAGAACAACATCAGATTTTTAACTAATTATTTATAATAAAACAATATGACTTCTACATACAATCAGCACAAATTTATGTAAACAATTAATTACTAACTAACAAGTCGATTTCAAATTAAAATAATAAAAGAAGGGATCCCCCAAATTACTTATGTAAAATCTACTTATCAATTAACAAGATATTGACCCCTTGGTCCTAAATAGTAATAATTAACTATAATAACTGTTTATTTTTAAGTTAAATTTTAAAAGAGTTCACACAATTTAATTACAAAATGTTTAACTGAGACTGGACGGTAGTAACTTCCCCATCGAATGGTTATTACGATTATCAGAAAATATTAGGGGGTTATCAGGCGGAATAGGCCTAGATAAGGGAAAAATCGCCACTTGTGATTGCCGAGTTCGTGATTTTTAACTTAATTAATTTCCTTTGATTATCTTCTACAGTTTTATATGGAAAATTATCCTGATTTGTATAATTTGCTTTAACCACCAGGTCACTAGGATTAACAGCACTTTTTAATTTATTTATCAATTCATATTTATTTGCCGATTGATCAATTTTCCTCTTTTTCAATTCCACTTTCAGCTCTTTAACCTTCATAGTCGATATCCTTTTAGTATTTTCCATTTTTAAACTTGATCGCTTTACACGCGTTTTAAACGTTTATTTATTAAATAAAATGGTACAAAAAAAAGAGGGAAGTAATTACTTGTATTTTAGTATTGAACAAGTTAAGTCGAATCAACAATCACCATTTGAAACACTACTAATAAAACCGCACTTATAAAACCGCGCTTTTGGTAATAAGATAACCGACTTTTCGGTATTTTTAACTATAAAAGCACAACACTAAATAACTGATATGTGCTCGCTACGAGTAGCTAATCCTAATTTACTCACTACTTATATAATTTGTATTAGTAAGTCTACATATATGGTAATCGTAAACCTATACAAAACACGTCTTTCTTCAACGAAAGCAAATACATGATAGTATAAAAAAGACGGTTTTATGGGAAATTATCAATAACAATAATTGAAAAATTATAAAAACGCATTTAAGCACTTATTACCTCTTGTTTCCTCAAAATATTTCAAATATTACCAGTAAACGTATTTGTAAATTAACTTGTTTTAAAGTAGATATAATGTATATTTGTGCAAAATAATTTGAGGATTCTTCAATACAAACCTACACTCACATATGCACACGTACAAATACACGCCCATACTCATGCTAACATGCGCGCGCGCGCACACACACACATACACACGAGCGCCCGCGCGCGCGCCCGAACACACACGCCCGCCAGCCTGCCAGCCCGCCAGCTCGCCAGTCTGCCAGCCCGCCAGTCCTCACGCACGCACGCAGCAAGCACACGCACCCAGGCACGCACGCGCGCACGTTCGCACACACTCACGTTCGCACGCACGTACGCGCACATGCCCGCACGCGCCAACACGTCCACACGTCCAAGCGCACACGCACGCACATGCACACAAGCGCGCAAACACGCGCACACACACACACACACGCACACACGCGCACACACGCACACACGCACGCACACACGCACGCACACACACAAACACGCACGCACACACACAAACACGCACACACACACGCACACGCACACACACACACATCGCAGGCGCATATATTTTCCTTTCATTAAATTCCACGATTAACCACGTATCGATGTATCAGTATAACAGTAAACAACTACTAATAGCACAATATTATTCTAGAATGAGAACAGTATTTTTTCTTGTTTATTAAAAATAACTTCCGCTTCATCTAAAAATTTCTCTTTATGATTAAGTATTAATGATAATTATAATGCGATGGCCTTCTAGATCGGTTGAACTCGCAGCTTAACCATGTCATAAATAATCCAAGATTGAAATATTCTGAAATCTGCATCTGTTAAAAATTGTGTTTGTTTACTATTTAATATTGAGCACTGTAATGGTATTCAGTAATTACGTTACAAACACATTACTCCTTAATTATCATAAATTTTATGAAATTCATGGCAGAGTGCGTCTTTTGAAAGAAAATTGCGACTATTATTTCAATAAATGTTATTGAAAAATAAATTACAAAAATGTTTACCTTATAACTACTTTTAAGTAACATTTTATTTCACGAAGAAATTTCAAAGAAAGAATAAGCTCTAAATTTATTCAACTTTCTTGAAATTGAGGTTTTATACACAAAATTTCAAATAACTTCTACAAACAGTTGATTGAAAATCAAATTAATTATTATTTTCATATAGCATTTCTTTATTAGAAATGTATTTATTCATAAATTTTAATTCCTTGGAAAAATATGTACTTATTGAATACAAAAATATATAAATTCATATTTTATTTCTTTTTTCTGTTTCTTTTCATTCTTCGCCCAAACTAAAAATTCTAAACATTTTAAAGTTTTCCTTTAGTTATTTACTAAAATTTATTTTTCCGTTAACTTCTTTAAATGCTTGTTTTAAACATATGTGCACATGTCTTTATAATGCCACTTACAGTAACCATCAAGGGAAAACGAAACCTACCGAGAATCGCAAATAGAATTTGTTTAAAAATAAAACTCAGGAAGAACATCGATTTCCAATTTAAGATAACTATATCAGGGTAATAGCAGATACATTTATAAAAGTGTAAACAAGATGCGGATTATCTATTTACTTTATTTGATATTACATTCACCATTCAAGAATTATCGATCTAATAACTCTGCTATAAACTAATTGAATTCATAGACGTTCTAATCATATTATCCTTTGTGTCGTTTAGTTCTAAATTATTATTTATTTTTAAATTTACATAATCACGTCAATCATGTTAAATGATTATATACGTATTATTTAGGATTATTTTTATTAAGAAATGAACGTTACCAAGAATTAAATTTAATTTAATAGCGTTATTTCTTGGAAATTGTATATATAAGGTATTAAAATCAATGCAAAGTATTTTTAGGATTTAGCGTAATCAAAAATAACTCGAAAAGTCTTGAAGAATATGGATCCAAATATGTATTTGAAAAGAAATGCATTGTAAAATTTTACAAACTATGTATCCGCAAATGAACCATTTCCGAGATATGGGCCGTTTTACATATCCCTAATATTTCCAAGCTATTTTCGTTACTATTTCATTTTATTTGAATCAAACATCTATTACAAAGAAGTCAAAATAGGTGACCAAAATCCCCTCCACCCATTTCATTAATTGCCATGCACGACACAATGGTGAACGTTTGACTCTTTCCAGGATTCGTGGTTGTACTAGAATATGTTGCTGTAGCTGCTCAAGATTTTATATTGGTATTTAAACAACTAGACTCTTCAAATAACACCAAATAAAGATGTCAAAGGATGTTAGGTCAGGAAACCTAGCAGGCCATTAAACATATACTATATTCTAAGAGTTCAGGCAAAATATTCACGAAGAAGTTGTAGTACAAAGCGCCTGTTAATTAATATGGCAAATCGTCTAGTCCTAATAGATGGTCTCCCAAAATAGCCATTTAAATATTTAAAGAATATTGAACTTGAAGCTTGGGTTCAACAATAGCATAAGGGTTTTTGTCGGATCCACGCGTAATTGTTGAAAACCCAACTATTGGTGAATGGCAACAAATCCAACGACTGAATTGTATCTGAAATTGCATATTCGGCACGTTAAGAGCTGGTAATTGTCAAAGATGTTATGGGTACAGTAGTTCCTTATGAATAGTGCTCCGTAAAATGGATGCATTAATAACTGCTTCTGCAAATAGCCCCCTCACACTCGTTTTCAGATTCCGTTCAATCCTTTCTAATATTTGTGTCTCAGTGCCAGGTGCAGAAAGCAATCTCGGTTTATGACTATCAGCAATACATTTCTCAAAGGAACCACTTTCGCGCAGTCCTAACATACGATACGAAAGAAGCTGACAATTTTGATAAGTATCCATGTAAAGGCGACATGCCGCAAAAGCATTTCCATAGGCATAACCGTATTTAAAATGCATGTTTGCTAATTTTTCATTGAAATAAAAACGCCATGGACTAGTAAAATGATTGCACCATTACCTGCGGCTTATCGAACAACATATGGATAAGTAAAATTATTCACATTTCCGAAACGCTACATTTATGGAACTGTGCTTATCAAGATTTTTCGACATATTTTTGGTCCTACTAAACACCTTTAAAATAGTTTACACTTTTTTAAAACCTTGTATATGTTACACTCAAAGACCTAAAATGCTAAGTGAGCGAAGAAAACAACTATTCGGCGTTGTGGCTGATGTTGAGTGACCTAACGCAGAAATGCGATAAGTTTTCGCTTTGTGGCCGACCATAGCCCCTTGTGTGCATTGGCACAACGACCACTACACGTTTTAGATAATTTAAAATGCTCACAAAGCGATTTATACCTAAAATAGATAGATATAATTAAAAATTAAAACATGATATTTGCACTTGTTCACTTATCAAATTAAAAAAATACAAAAAGGCATTAGATTCAGGAAACCCATCTTGCATTCATACTTGTCTATCAAATTAATAAATTATAAAAAAGTATGCAAATTAGAAAATATAATCTATTTCAAATCACTTTATTCAACAAATTCAAATAGTGTAAAATGATAACCGCCTTTGCTGATATTAAAAAGAACAAAAGAATCATTTATTTTTACAGAAACTTCCATCGTGGTACTTGGAAATGCACAGTAGCTCTTTCGATTGCCAATTATAATAATGCTTGCAATTGCACATAAGAATTCCTTGTTTTAATCCAGAGCAAAGTACTGAAGCTTTTCTTAAATTTAAGGATAGACATGGAATATTCGATAGGTCAATAAATTACGCATCAACGAAGGCGAACTGGTTGCAACTATAAAGACGGTTTAGCGACTATTTAACTCTTTAACGCTTATAACCACTGCCAGTACATTTCTGGGAACAAGCCGTCCTCGGTCAACGTCCGATAACTACATTTTGACCCACTTCAGCAGCAAGTAGTTTTTGACGGGACCGAATTAACATTCTTGCAGCTTTTTCTTCAGTGCGGGTGCGGGTGCGCACGTGTGCGCCCCGCGTGTGCGCGAGCACGTGCTTATGCGCGTATGTATGCGCGTGCGCGTGCGTGTGAATATGCATGTGCGGGTGCGTGTGCGTGTACTTACGCGTGTGCGTGTGCGCTTGCGTATGCGCGTGCGCGTGCGCTTGTCGGTGTGTGTGCGTGCGCGTGCACGTGCGCCTAAGCATGCGCATGTGCGTGCGCGTGTTCCTGTGCATGTGTGTGCGTGTGTTTGTGAGCGCGCGCGTGTGTGTGTGTGTATGTGTGTATGAACACGATAACTCAAAAATCTAATCTCCTAGAAAAACAAAATTTTATATTCGAGTTTTTATCCACCCTCGTACGCAAACCACAACAATTTCACTAAAATCGGGAAACCTGAAGTGCCACTTTACTCTTGTCATTTTTTGGTTGTTTGAAATTTTTATAAATCGGCTCCAATGATTTTTTTAAAAATAACTATATTTCTTAGAAATTTAATCCCCTTCAATATAATCTAGGCGGTTTTTCACAAAATTTTCCCTAAGTCGAGTAACCGGAAGTACTTTTGCTGTTAAGTCTGAATGCAATAACTATGAAACTAATAGTCCTAACTAAATGAAAATGTATACTTGGGGTCATAGTCGCCTTTGTATGCAAAATTAAAAATATAGTAAAATCGATTAACCGGAAGTACCACTTTACATCTGTCATTTTTAGATATTTTCAGAATTCTTCATTTACAGACTTTTCTTGAAATCGGCTATAACGATTTTTTTAAACTTCGCATATTTCTTAGCCACTTTATGTAGTTTTATATTAAGCAAGGAGTATCTTTAATACATTTTTGAAAATCGAGTAACCGGAAGTACTTGGAGTATTAGTTGTGAACAACGTATCTCAAAACATAATCATTATATGAAAATCAAAAACTATATTTATGTTTTATATCTTCTGTACATGAGACAGCATGAATTTAGTTAAAAATGGAATCACCGGAAGTGCCACTTTATTCTTGTGATTTTTAAGTTTTTTGTGATTTTTTCGAAAACGTTTTTAACAATTTTTTTGAAATTTGCTACGATTCTTATATCCTTGACAGCATATTTATATATCTATGTATGTAAGAGAAAGTCGTATGTTGTCTCACACCAGCAAGTTTTAAACCTGGTCACATGTCAGCTATATTCTGAACTACCCTACTTTTAAATTCTCTACAGCTATCACTATGGAGAATAAACGGAGCTTCAAAAATGCAAAAGATGTCCATTAAATTATATACGACTTCTTCAGCAGTTTTAGTTTTAAGTGGCTTGATAATAGTAAATTTCGTCAAGTGGTCTTGATAGTTAAAAATAAATCGATAGTCTCCATCTGGTTTACTTTGCATATTTATCATGTCCACTTCACATCGGGAATTCATAGGATTAGACAGAATCGTCTTAACGATTAATCTCTACTTGATTTTTTCTTGCTTTGACATTGTTGATACATTGCAGTATTTGTTACCTATTTCGGTCTCCATAACTAAAAAGAAAAAGACAAAAATAGTTATCTATTACAAGGGGGAAAGCAGCACATTCTAGCGCTTGACGTTAGGAGACAATCTCACTGGGCGCTAAAAATGACTTTTCCCCTAAGTGAAATACCACATTCTGTTCAGTCACCCCTGGCACAGCTGAATTTATATTTAGTTTTGAAATTGCTTTAATCAAATATAAAATATAAAATCACCACTTTATCTTTAGTTACATTCTGTCCCTCGAGATAAAAACTTAGTATTTAAGAATTTTTATATTGGTAATAAAGAAAACCGTTTGACATATGTAAAAACTTGGCTTTAAAAATATTTTGGAAAAATGCAGCCTTTTAAACTATCATTCTTCATGGCAAATATTGACATTTCCAGTTTTTAGTATAAACTGATAGTAGATCATAATTCATTAATTGCCATGTAATTTTAAACTGTAAAGCTAGTAGTGAAAAAATAAAGTTATGTAGGTACCTCTTGTTCTTTTATATCCTGTTGCTATATGAGCAGCTGCAATAATATCGAATAAATCCTCTGTTTTACAGTAATATCAAAAATGTTCAATTGACTTCGCTTGGGCTTTCGCAATTAATTTTTCATTTTCCCCAATTATTGCGATATCGTATCTTTTCAGCCTTCTATATTGTTTGAATGATATTGGCGTTTTACTATCTTTCAAATGTTTTCCTTCTCTCACTTCATTGTAACGTTCCCTCGTAAAATAATCACTTCGATTGTTGCTGTTATTAACAATAGTTTTTATTTTTTCATTAAACAACTCCTTTATACAATTGATACAACTCGCAATTCATATAATAGAACTGCATACCACAAGGGAAAGGTACAAACTACTTTACCATAAGTAAAGCATAATATTGCGAATTGCGATGAGACAAGTATAAACACAAAAATTCTGTTAGCGGCCTAATATGATGAGTAATGGGTTTGTCTTGTCGCCGTCTGATTATTGATAAACGATAAAGGCAAAAATGTCAATATGTATTTTGAAAAATAATAGCTTTCATTCTGAACCTAATTAACAAAAGAATTTAAAGAGTATAGTTATTTTCTATTTTAAATACAATTTTTTTATCTTCCCAATTTGATAAATAAACAATTGTTTATGTAAGATAATTTTTTTAATTTTAATGCCTCTTCTATTTTTATAATTTGGTAAATTAACAATTGTAAATGTCATATTTTTTAATTTTCAGTATGTCTACCTATTTCATTTAGAAATCAGTTCGTGAGCGCTTTAAATTATCCAAAACGTGCTATGGTCGTTGCACTAATGCATATAACGCGTCGTGGCTGCCACAAAGCGAAAAATTATCTCATTTCGGTGTTTGGTCCTTCAACATCACTCACAACAAAGAGAGGTTTTTGAGTTTAACATATATATATATATATATATATATATATATATATATATATATATATATATA
>JAHWXV010369726.1:0-11467 GCA_024586415.1 Phrixothrix hirtus | reverse complement strand
TGTAAAAGGAAAGAGAATAAAGAGCACAAAGAATAGGAGAGCTTGCCAAAAACGTTGTATGAATTTAATGGAAGCAAGAGAAGTGTGTATGGACAGAAAGCAATGGAAAGAAATAGGGAATGGGTAATAGTAGTGATAGTAGGATTGGTAGGTAATAGGGGCTGGTGTGGATACTGTAGAGTGCTGGGAGTTAGGTGAAGGGCGGTGGTAGTGAGAGGGGTTAGTGTATGTGTGCCTGCAGTGGTCGTGAAGGTGGAGGTTTTTTAGTGGGTTTTGCCTACCCCGTTAAGGGAATGGCGTGATGGGTAGTAGTAGTAATAGTTTAAACATATTCAGGTTGGAAGTTGAAAACAATGTAGTTTTTCCGTTGTAGTATAATTTAGTGCATTTTTCGATATTTGTATCGTTAGAAATATGTATACTTTGTATGGTTCTGTCGATTTTCGTAACAATAGACATTCCTTTGTGTTGCTACTGATTTTGCTGAATGGTGTGGTGCGCCTCGGTTCAAGATATATATTTCTTTCAAGTTTAATAAAATGATCTTGTGAGCTTTGTCGTAGGACAATTCTGCCCTTCTGGGTGTACCTAATGCTTTCGTTTACCCTATTTTAACTTATTCTTTGCCTTTTTTTGCTTTTTTCTATTTTAGTAAGCTTTTAATCGGTTCCTCTGCCGATAAATTTATTGTAAAGTATTCCAGGGATTTCAGTTTTGCCGAGGGGAGAACTTATTACGGTTAGATTTAGGATAAAGTATATTTCTAGCAAGTTATGGGTATGAACTACTTAAGAAGAGCTTATATCCGTTCTATTATCCGATGTAGAAAATTGAATAGGTCTGCAATGTAAATTTATGCAGTGTATTTGTGAAGTAAAACGAAATATTGTAGTTTGGTATGTATTTACATTTATAAGGACTTAATTGATATAGTCAAAAGGTCACCAAGATGAAACTGAACAAAATAATTCGTTTAAATTTTAGAAAATCTGTGAATTCAAATTAATTTTTGGGAAGTGTCGCAATCTACTATTTACAACTCGAATTAGATTTTTGGAAAAGTTTTCCGGCTGCTTAGATAAAGTCAACGTATCTCTAAGTTTTTCTGATTATCTGCCGGCATGTGCACGTTTAGATAGAACACTGTAGTGAGCATTCTGGGACGGGTATGTATTCTTCTTAATTGACTTAATTGCTTATTACAGTTTTAATAATGTTCGTCGACCTGGTGATGGCATTTTCCGCCGTTGAATAAGGACCTATTCTGAGAATTACGAAGCAACCGTCCACAATGAAGCGACCTCTGGAGATCCTCGCTATTTACAAGTTGAACTAACAGAGAATGTCGGCCAGTGCAACAGATACCCTAGTAAACCAATCCAATTCCAGTCGAAGAAGAGGTAACTCCTTTTTTGTGCGCCAGTCGATTTAAAATAAACGAAATACTTGCTTACGTACTCATACATTGCACGGCTAAATCGACATTGACCAAAAAACGTTGTAAATTACATATAACTTAACGTTACATCTAGAAAATAATTGCGAATATCAACAAATTACAATACAGCAATACAACAATAATCGACAATTTATGGAAACAGCTACATTAAAATAATAAGTATTGGCGGTACAGTTTCAAACCAGTTCATACAAAAATGGCAGCGCCAATGTTTGTGTAATTTTTACAGCTTATCAACAGGTCATTTGTTATTATAATTGAGAAGTTTTGTTTCGTTACCTTGAGCCATTTCGTAAATGTTACAAATTCCGTAAAGAAAAGTGCAATAATTTGGTGTGTTCTCAGAATGCTTATTTTAAAACGTTTATATATTTGTTGTTGGTGAACAAAATTTAACTAAGTTAGAATAGTATACAGCCCATACCTTGAAAAAGGGATGGTGTATATTATAGTTTAGGAAGTTCATGTAGTTTCTCTATCTTTTACAAAAAAGGTAAATTCGCCGCAATGCGGCGATAGAAATTGAAAATTTCCTTCTTTATAAGACGTATTAATGTTATTTGAGCAACAAAAGTTAATTGGTTTTAACAAATTATTATAAGTTGTCTTATAATTGAAAGTGAAAGATTTTGAAAAAGATGCAAATAACTGCTGTCGATGTGTGAATTCGTAGCTAACCGCATTGATGGTCATTCTGAGGTAAGTGACAAATATGTTTTTGTTATAAGAAATTATTCCTTGCGTAATAATGTAAACATATTTTGATGGTTTCAATAATACCAACCGATTTTGTTAATAAATATTCTTCAAATTAATAGATATCTATAAAAGGAATCCACTCAAGGACCTTCTGATAACGATTTAAGCTTGTTTATAAAAGAAATGCGATTTTAAGCAAAAAAGCATAAAGACATACAGCGTATTGTAAACTGAAAGTGTTACTTTTTTTAAAATTCGAAGAAAATGTGTCAAAACATGTCCCCACAGTTTAAAAGAATTGTATCGAAAATTAAAGAGTATTTCTAAATGGAAAAAGGACTTGGCATATATAATATTGATCTTCAACAAGTAACAAAGTGAACAGCGGAATGCTTTGGAATTAGCACACGCAGTGTTGAAAGGATTTCGTATAAACAAAGGGTTTCTGGTACTGTAACAGCAGCTAAACCCAGAAGTGGTAGGCGTAAGATAGAAATTGATGATTTCATCAAAGGTATTATAAGAAGACGATAATCCTGCCTTTCCTCAAGTTTGTAGTTCTACGCTAAACAGATGGGTAAAAGAAATGAGCTTTATCTTTAAAAGACTAGAAAGTAACCCGATACTTATGGAAAAGAATAATATAGCTCCTAAACGAGCAGATTACTTATCCACCATGAAAAGATACAGAATCGCAGGTTGGAACATATTTTATACTGATTAAACATGGTGCGATACAAATCACTCTAAAAAATTTGTCTGAGTAGAAATTGTTACACCAAAAATTCGTGATAGCTTTGATAATTACAGAGGAGCCATTCAAGCTGCTAATTGATACAGAGGTGGAATGAAACGTCCATCTAGGGCAGGACAAAGAATTATTATTTTAGATATAGGTAATGAATTTGAATTTTTAACAGGTTCTTTGAATGCTTCATTGGTAAAGAAGGGTCAGACGATTATAATTGTAACAGTCTCATTTTGAGATCGATTAATATTTGTAAATTGTGTCTGCTTTCGCGTTTTTAACTTTCCGATGCGCTTTGGGTTGCCTAACTCCGTCTTTTGTAATTTATATACGCGAACCTCATTATCTGTTCCCATCGCGTACCGTTATGTATTATGTGCTAGTTCGTTGTAGAAGGCGCACACTGTTGTTTTCGCTCCATCTAGTTTCAACGACCTCTTTGACTTATTCTTCTTCTTTGGTTAAAACACCCAAATTTTTGTTAGGGTGAGTAGGCATCTCTTGGTTATATACAGGATTGATTAATTGATTTTTCTCTCTTATTTATTTCTAGTGTTTTAAGTACGAGATTTAAAATGCGCCGGCGTGCTCATAACGACGATTGCTTCTGAATGAGCCCGAGGTTGCTCTTTGGAGTCTTCCTTTCGCCTAAGTCTACCTGCTGCTTCTCCATACTAGAGCCGCCCTTTGTTCTACCTTGTACCTTATACCTTGTACTGCGACCAGCGGTTCCGCGAAGAAACGTCCGTTCCGCAGCCTCGAGGCGACGGTTTCGATGCATTAAGGATAATATCAGTTTCTACTCCCCACAAGCTTCTACCATCCAGGTCATGTATCTTATCTTTTCTACCCGCATCTGCCGAAGATGGCGAAAGCTCGTTACGTTTTTGGAACTACGAATTGTTCCTTTGCGTTCCGATATTTGTTTATTATTTTATGCTGCAGCAAAATTAGTTCTAATTTGTCATTATAATCATTTGACTTTTCTATAAATATTCTACGAATAATTTTGAAATAGAAATTAATTGTTGCGTAATAGGAAAACCCGTTCCTAAGTGCAACGAATTGTTATTGCACTCGACGCTAAATTTATAAAGCGAGCGTAGCATCAAGTCTTTCGGGGACGATCGGAGTTTCGCGCGTATAGGTTCGTGGCCCCTTTAACATTAACTGACTTCGATACTTTTACTTACTAGTTGGATATATTTCTTATGTATGATTTATGTAAAGGTGTTCTTGGATAGATTACATTTAATTAGTTGCGTACGAATTTTAAACATTTATTTATGCTTTATTTAAAATCAAAGCCGCTCGTAACTGAAGTGAGGTTCAACGATAGGTTTAATTAATTCAATTATTAATACCTTTTCTAGAATGTTAGTTCTTAGTAGATACTTTATATCTAATTTAAACTAAGGTAATCAAGTTCACGAATATCTTAAATTTATCCTCTTTCAAACCTTATGTAATTTTCAATTCTACATTTCAAGTTTTGCTGCGTGCTTTCGGACATCTGCTTGATAACATCACCTCGTATTGCAACTTCACAGTACGCATGTGTTAACTTAGCTTGGGGTTCTCAACAATTTTTATTACTTTACTAGTTATTTTGCTTACGCAGGCAGTTCTCAAAATTTCACCGAATTTTTACCATTACACCTAGTTGGAAGATTTATATGAACTGTACGCTGACAGATACTAATTGTTGCTTTCTGAAACGAAAATAAACTAATCTTATCCTTACTTTGATTTTTCTTTCCATTTATGTGCTGTTGTGTTTTAATGGATCTTTCTTTCAGATTATTTATAAATGTTCTTGCCAATACTTATCTGCATAACCCTAGGTGTGTGAGACAGGGTATCTATAAGCACTTTTAAGTAAAACTGTTATCGCCGAAACAGTCTACGATGTTTTCACTCTTGTACGTCTAGACTTACACTAGCGTTATTCAATTACAAGTGTGTGGCGCCAATCTTCATTTCTTTTTCTAGGTATTTCAGGTTGCTTCTTACGCGAGCTCATACTAGTTTTGTGACCGCCAACGCCCGTCAGCACTGATTCCGGGATTTCTTCTAGCGGTACGGGAAGCGAAGTTTGCGCAAGCCGACCTCGATAATTTTCCCGATGGTTACTTCGGCCATCTTCTCTTTTTAGGTAACTACACCTCACCCCCTAACTACTGCGGCACTAGGGATCGCCAGACATTTTTTCTTTGTTTTTCTGTGAAGCGTGATCCTTCTAGTGAATGGTATACGGGCTTGATTATCCATCTTTGACGTGGCACCATAATGAAATGAATAAACAGCATTATGAAGAATGGCTCAGGCATGTAGTAACTATGATTCCCGCGAAATCAGTAATTGTTCTTGATCAAGCTCATTATCATACAATGTTAGATCCAGACTTCCGCAATCCTACAACATCATGGAGGAAAGTAAACCTAATAGAATTGTTAATAAACAGAAAACTGTCTTTGCCAGAAGGAATTATTAATTTTAACAACTTAACGAGACCTGTACTGATGGAACTTACCACACATATAGTTTTCCTTGTTGGATAGAATTGTCAAAGATGTATAAGAAAACAATCTGAAGCTTATATTGCTTCCAGTGTGAATTTAATCCAATAGAATTGGTATGGGCGTATGTTAAAAATAAGGCAGCGAAGTTAAACACGACTTTTAAAATAAAAGGTGTTTTGAAACTTTGCCCATCAAACATGCAAAATGTACCAAAAGTGGTTTGGGCTAATTGTGTTAGTCATGCTACAAAAATTGAAGAAAAGTATAGGGTGAAGCAAAATATCATTTATATCTCCATAGAACCTTTAATCATTAATGTGCAAGATGAGGATGATACTAATGAGGGATATGGTGAAAGTACTGACACTGAAATCAGCGAAGACGGCGAAGAAAATGTTTGTATGTAACTGCTATCGGAATATAACACTTACTATTTATTAACCTTCTGTGGGTTGGGCTACAATCTCACAATGTTACAATTAAATATAAATAAAACTTTTTGTTTATGTTACAGTGTTGATAAAGAATCGAACTGAAGTATTGTACTTTTTACTGTAGTTTTTAAAACGCTTTACTATAAATTGTAAAAACGCGTACATATGTTATAATAACTTTTTTGTTATATCTTGTATGCATAAATAGATTGAAATAAACAATTACATGCAGGTAGAGTTTCTTAACAATTTTATTATTGTGCCGCTTCTAAGTAATAGCGGTCTCTGTATAATTAAAACACATTATCCGCCCACAGTGTCGCTTTTGGTTCACGCTCCCGTCTTCTCCTCGAGGAATGTTTCCCAAGCGCTCTTTCGCATAAACTTTTTTATTTCTACAGGTCTTCACAATTTTTTTTAGGTAGATCTTTTTTTCTTACGTGTTAGTTTCTCTACCTGTATAATGAGTAGAAAGAATAGTTTGACTATCTCTTCAAATGAGCGAAACAGAGTCGTTCAAAATTATTGATTGTAATTTCTTTATTAATATCTCGATAGCATTATAATTTGTTAAAACTATACAATAATGTCCAGTAAATTATATATCCAAGTATAAGCTGCTTTAAATGAATGGTTTTTGTTAAATTAATTTTTGAATTTTGACATTCTTAAAAATATCAATAAAAAACACATTTTTTAGAACATATTTTACATTTACCAGCGAATGCCACTTTGGCAAATTTTGAAATTCAGCATACTTATACAAAACTTAACTGTTATCAAAATAAACTTAGTTTGAACAAACTCGGTTTGTTAATTTCTGAAATAGAAGATTTGAAAGTGAAGCGCCAATACTTACTGCTTTAATAGTAGATGTGTTGTTATCATAAATTAAAGAACTAAATTTGTTATTTAATGCAATGGGATTATATGTAAATCGTAGAATAATATATTAAACGTTTAATGAAGTTGATATTAACTGATTCACCCTATATATATATATATATATATAGAAACGTTTGGTACTTGCAAAACGAATAGGAAATTATTACGACGCAATTTAGACAGCACTTTGTACGTTTATCAATAGATTTAAATTAAAAATGTTTAACACACCACTGGGTGGTTGTTATATTTAATTAAATATTGTTGCACTCAAGTACACATTTAAAGATTATATAAATCTTGTAAGCGAATACTAAAATATCGAACTGTAATAAGTTTTAATCGTTTAAAAATTTTACTGATACCTATTACTTTTACAAGAGCATGGCTAGTGGCAGCATTATGTTGGATTATAGCGTACGAGGGCAGTCTGATAAATACCCGATTTAAACATGAGAACGCACCTTTTCCATCGAAATTTCATTTTCTTTCTCGACGTAGTCTCCTTTTATTTCGATGCATTTAGTCCAACGTTTTTCCGATTTCCCGTATTCATTAGGCCATCCTTGTAGTACGATTTATCAATTCTTCGAAAATATGCGTCATTTTCCCATTCAACTTCTTTATTTGATTTGAATTTCCTTCTAGCGAGCCATTTCTTTAGGTTTGGGAACAGTAAGTAGTCACTAGGAGCTAGTTCAGGAGAGTATGATGGATGTAGAAGCAATTTGAAACGTAGTTCATCCAATTTCTGTGGAGTTTTCCATGATGTGTGAGATGGTGCATTGTCATAATTGAAAAGCGCTTTCTTATTGCCAAATCTGGTCCTTATTTAATTCAACATGCAATCGGTCCAGTAATGCCACACAATAATCTTCTGTGATTGTTTTTGCATTTTAAGAGAACCAATGAGTATTACACCTTGTGCATTCCAAAAAGCAGTTGCCAAAACCTTTCTAGCTGATGCAACCACTTTTGCTTTCTTCAATACACTTGAAGCAGATTCAACCCATTGTTTCGATTGGTGTTTGATTTTACGTGTAGTTGTGGACCCATGTTTCATCAATGGTTATGAATCTACACGAAAATTTATCTGCATTACGTTGAAACATCGCCAAACATTGCCTCGAAATGACCACACGATTTGGTTTTTGTTTGATTGTCAACAAACGCGGCACCTATCTTGCTGACAGCTTTTTCATATGTAAATGTTCATGCAAAATATTACCACATATTCTTTTGATATGTTTACGATGTCAATTATTTTCAGTCGTAGATCTTCAAAAATGATATTATGGATTTTATCGGTCATTTCTTTAGTAGTCACTTCAATCAGTCGACCTGAACGATGTTCATCAATTGTGCTTATACAATCATGTTTAAGTTCTGCAAACCAATAAATCGCATTTGAATTCGCTGGAGCAGATGTGCCATAATATATTTCAAGCTTTCCCTTTGCTTCTTTCGCTGTTTTTCCACGAAAAAAATAATACACAAAATTCACTTTTGTCCATTATTTTAACACAATCATAAGTTGTGCGCTTTTTATGGTTGTCAAACATAAACTAAATGGCATACAGCGCTAAAGATGCCGCCTAATAACAGATTGTATTTAATAAAAATTATATACATTCGGTGATCAGCGGCGCCATCTCTTGGAAACCGGCTAACTATCAGACCGCTCTCGTATGTGACCCTAAAGTCGTCACGTTTGGAAACTGATTGCAGAACCTGACAGCGGCAAATACTTGAAGTTCAGCGACAAATAATTATTTTAATTTATCAATACTGATTAATTGTCAACTTTATGCAGTAGCGCAGTATATTGAGAAACGTAAATGAAGCTTGAATAAGTTTTATAAGTAGGATTTATAAACTAGTTTATACAGTCGTACATTACAAACAAGGTTGTAAATTTTAACAATATAGAGGTATGATAATCACTTCGTCATTTTGATAGATCGTCCTACCGCAATTCCCAAAAAAGTGGTAACAATGAATTGAGGCTGTATCAGGGCATTTTGATTAACTCGTAGGTAAAACCTGTAAAAGAAGCTGAATGTAAGAACAGATCAATCTGTTAATAAATAACATACCCCTAAAGATTCCAAAGTGTCTTTGATTAACATTTTGCTAACAGGAGTTGTACTGGCACTCGTGCATGCGGGGTTCATACGTTAAATAGTTAAAAGTTCAACAATATAACTTAAAGAATGGTAAATTTTTTAAATAATCCCTATAATAGAGGTAATCAACATTATAAAAAAATAACGTTACAAGGTAAGCGATTATCGACATAAAATATCCACCTAATATATCTTGCTTTCTTCTGCCAGATAATACACCCGTTCCACCGTACGATAATTTCTGAAAACTTTAAGCCAGATAAAAGGTATGCGTTCAATCATTCATCTTGTACTTCAATAGCTATTTGTATCACAAGGCTAGAAAGTTAGCTTTTGCAAGTACGAGTACTGTTATAGGCGTAGGCGTAGCCAAAGCCTACAAGTTACGAGTATTTGCAGAAGCCTTTCTAGATCTGTGATACACAAAAGTTTTTGTTCCGACTTTTGTATAAGTTTGGTATATAAAAAAGATTTTTTAATATGAACTATTTTTTAATAGCAATTGTTTTAATGTTTACACATTTTAGGAATTTTAGTAATTTAAGGTTGAAACAAACAAGGTTGGCATACTTATAAACAAAAATATAACATTATCCTATAAAATCAATTTATATTAGTTATCATTCAGGAATATGTTAATTAATCACTTAGGTATTTATAAAGTTAAAATTCAAATTATTAAACTGTGGTTGTATTGTGAAAAATAACCTAAAAATATATTTATTCTGCCAAGGCTTTCACAGGTTGAATTAACAATAACGCATGTGGCAGAAATCACGAGTGTTTAACCACGGCCGACAAAACTTCAGTCGAGCGAGGTGTGGTTTATTGGTATTCGCGAGGCTAAACACTGTAGAAATAATAAGTCTAAATCGGTAAAAGGTGGGCGCCATTACTCTCAAGACAAACTGCAAACAGGCGGTGTCTGTAAAACATCCTGTATATCACGATATTAATGACCTACCTTCAAAGTACAAACAGACACTAGTGGTACTGCAGATAAGGGTTTATGTCTGAAAAGGAATGTACTAATGCTAAAAGTGCTCACTCATTTATGATCACACTGTATATAAAAATCAATGAAATAATGCTAACTTAAGATTCAATTATTAGTACGTTACTTGCAAAAATTGAGGGCGTGATGTGCATTGAATAAAATACTACGGGCTGGTTTCAAAACTTAAATTAAATTAATCAGTTGAACTTTAGATTTTCAAGAAAATTTTATATTTACTGAGAAGTATATGTTTTATGACTTTTGTTTCAAGAATATTATTAAATTACAATTTAACTTTAGCACGCGCACTATATATTGGTTATCCACTTTAAGATTTAAGTTGATGAAATGATAACTAAGATTGAGTACAAGAACACCTTTATATAATTTTGTTTGCACTAAAATACATACACACCGATATATAAAATCAATACTCAAGTGTTAAATTCAACAGGTCCTGCATACCAAACGCATGGAACATTGGCTAACGGAATCTAGGCTCGGAATAATTGATCTACAAAATCCAGCTGATTGTTACAGCTGGGAATAGTTTAATAATGGTAACAAGTCATAATTGAGCTCTAGGTCTCCACCAACGACATTTAAAGGATATTACATAAGCAATCTAGATTCAAAATGGGTACCCAACTATCAAGATGTCAAGTTAAGCAATTTAAACTACTAACATATAATTACAAAATTCACAGTATATTAGCTTGCATTAATCCACATGTATACACTTAACATAAGAATCAAAAATGTCTATTAAAGCAATAATCATCAGCAGGTCATAGTCCATTTTTCTCCATTCATTGCAAAATCAAACGGTAGCAACAATGTATTGTTTTATTACATTATATGAATTGCTAACTAAAACGAACTTATAGTTCTAGATAAGCTATTTTTTAAGAATCGAATGCTTCAAGTCCCGTTCTGTTATTACTGACAAAAATACGTGGAGAGCACTTACTATTTTTGGTGACTAGTACGTTGTTTTAGCTCAAGGAGAAGCCGCCCTGTGTCCTAATTACTTGAAGATCCCTCTCGGTTGGAACTACGAAATGGTAACTGTCTACCGCTTGCCAATTTGAATCCCAAATTAATTTTGGAAACCCCGACTTCGACACCAATGGGAAAGTGGATAAATTACTTTGAGAACGACGGATTTAACATATAAAAATTGAGAACACACTGTTGACTAACTATACACTAACTATTGAGAATTTTCCACACTTCATGTTAAAATTGCATACCTTTCGACTTCGCGATGATGTCATGTCCCTAGCAACGCTTCGTCATTATATTGTAGTACAAATAATTTTTGAATAAGGTTCTCGCATAAACGTATACCCTACTTATTTGAGATATTACATATATGTTTTTCGCATGTATATTTAACTGTAAGGGTCACTTTGATACTTTTTTCGATAGTGATTATGGTGTAAAAGGCGACAAGAATCACATCACTATCTGTGAGAATGGAAAATAATCGACTTCTTTTAATATAACTTGTTTTTAATATTTAGCTTTGCAAGGAATAGTTTTAATATATATATATATATATATATATATATATATATATATATATATATAAAGG
>JAHWXV010369714.1:0-24302 GCA_024586415.1 Phrixothrix hirtus | reverse complement strand
ATTTATTTTGACGCACCCTATATATTTATTTTGAAGCACACTGTATATAAATGTTTGACGCGCCCTGTATATATGTTTGCCGCAGGCGGGTCATTAAAAATCAATTATGCCGCGGGGGGGGTCATTAAAAAACCGGTTTTCAAGGTCGGAGCAAAATGGTGTCACAGAACTCTCTATCTCCCTCTACTGTCATTCTTTAAAAATTTTATATGTGAACACATGTTATGAATTACTCACATTAGCCACATAATCAATGCGTTGCAGACATTCAAGAAAAAAATGTAATAGTAATTCCCGACATAAAAAAGTATAACAACATATCGAAATGCACTCTGTTTACTTACTAATAAATGGATGCTTGACCTACTTCCACGAATAAATGACCTAATTTTTATTTGAAGCGCTCTTGAAAAATTAAATTTGGAAGTTGTATTAAAATCATCAAAGAGATAATGTAATCTATAAACAAATAATTAATAATAATAAAATGTAAATTTAATATAGCTGTTTCGAAATGGTTTTGCAAAAACAAATTCCTGATTGCGGCTACCATAAAGCACACACTTATATCCTCTTTAAATCTAAAAGGGTCGTATTACCGGTCAAGAGAAAATGAGCTGTTTTTGCTCATTTATTATTCTTTTTAATATTTTTGAAACAAAAATAAATAATTTAAAATTATATACGTAAACTTGAAAAGCTTGTAATTTATCACAATTTTACACAAGGTATAAAAAGGTACTCCAAAGGGTTATGTGTTATTTTTCCAATAAGATTTTAGGTCAGAAATAACGAAAAGAAAAACAAATTAAATGTATAAAATAAACTGTATTCTCTCTTAATAATTAAATTTTTATCACTTTTTGAGAAACTTTACTTCCACAAAAACATTGAAAAGCCGAATAAGAAAACGTTGTTTGAAAAAGTACACAGACAAATTTAATTTAATACAAGAATTTAATTTTTTTATAAATTTCAATTACGCTGACTGTTTATCAATACTCATGGAATGACCTGTAGTATGGGTAAGACTGTAATAAACGTACGTGATATTGTCACAGATTGGGATAAAACTTCTCACTATAAATATTACTTATCAGAAGTTACCAAAACTGACAAGAATACTCTAAATTTGATTGTACCCATATTATAGCTAGTTAATGTTTTTATTACTTTTTTGTAATTGTACAAACCATAAAGAAAACGTGGTTAAAATGTCTGCAATCTTTTCAAACTATAAATAATAGCAGTACATCAACTTTAAAGAGTATGTTCACCTGATCAAACAGTTTATTCGCACTAAAAGTCGTATGTATCTTTAGAAGTGGCATCTAAAATACTCATATCAAAATCAGAGGGATGAATCCTTCAGGTAATAAAACGGCCATTATGTGTAAATCAAACAAAGAACATGATAATCTCACTACTTCATCAGTTTCAAATCGATACGTAAACACAACATTCAGAAATCTACGACATGTCACTTGGTACGTCTTAAAACACCACGAATGATAGTTGCTAAGTGTCTGATACTTTTAAATAAAAAAGCGGCATATTAAAGAACAGTTATCTGGTAAGCGAGTTCATCGAATAATTATGTGTAGGAAATGTCATTCGACTCGGTTACCATAGATATAGAGAATTATTGTAACAACAAACGTTACTTAATTGTTTGGTTACGAGAAAAAAATGCAACGGATTTGAAGTTAGAATACAATTTAATATTAATGTGCGAGGTTATTTTGAGAGGCTTAACCTTAAGTTGTGAAAATCAGATTTTGGAGATACTGCAACAGGTCAAAGTGACGCTACAACACAATCAAGTTCAATTTAAGGGTTCAAAATATTAGCCAGCTAGGCTAGTGAAGTAGGAATAACTTCATCGATATTGATATCTAATATTAGACTACACTTTTTTTCTATTTCTATGACTTCTCTAATTATTCGTGCCGTGTAATTTTCTGAAAACGATCCAACAGCTTAAGCAAAAGAAACTACAGTCAAAGATTACCTGAGACATAGAAACATTTAATTATAAATGAAAAAGATCCAAAAATAAAACACATCTAAGGGAGTTAAGAATCCATTCTCTTATGTCCCGCTAATGATGATGTATATCTCGCATTACAGGTAAATAATAGCGAAGTGACACACAATAGTATATTGTACACCAACAGACTAAAGGGCCTCTTTTAATCCCGAGAGGGAAAGTTTATTTCTCGATCTACAGCAGCGAGAGAAATAATGTCTCGAGGGATTAAAAAGTATTTTAGTCCCAAGGTATATACATTATTTTGTGAACTTCCGAAAAATGTAAAATCAAAAGGGTCAAAGAAAATAAAATTGCATGATTTTGACATCGACAGTTCATTCGATTTATCAACGCATACTTCACGGCAAGTGCTATTTAAATTCTATTTGCGATATGTAATTTTAGTTGGCTAATTTTTGTTATTACCGTGAATTTAGTGTGTTTATGCGGGATTTCAAGTACTTTAATTCCCTTGAGACTAAGTAAAATTTTAATCCATTGATATTAAAAGTGTCGCTTTAGTCATCAAAACAAGTGACTAAAAGCGGAGTTTTTGTCCCAGAAGTACAAAAACCTATTTATTTGCAAAGCTTTTATAAAAAAAACGATAACGCTACAAACTTATGCAATGCAATATTTTATAGGTTTGATAAAGTGGAATGCAAATACGAGGGGAATCCGATATTAAAGGTACAAGAGAAAATTTCATGAGCATTTTTATTTACAGAAAATATTTAATATTGTCAAAAGAACTACATATTTTTAACTATTTTTCAACATAATGACCGTATACATCAAGACATTTATCCCAGCACAATATCAGTTTAAACATCCCTTCGCGATAGTACCGCTTGTCCAATTGACTGAAATACTCTACAACGGTGGTTTGCAATTCGTCTTGATCTGCAAAACGTTTTCCCGTTAAAAATTTATTTAAAGAGCCGAATAAATGAAAATTTTGGGGGAGGGGCAAATCCGGACTATACGGAGGATGTTGTAAGGCTTCCCAAATCCGTTGTGACAACCACAGTTGTGTTTCATTCAAAATGTGGTGCAAAAGTTTGACCCCTTTACTTAATCGTCCCGGCCGTTTTCTTTTAATAGCCGTTCCCTATTTCTGAAGAGTTTCACAATATCTGTCATTGTCAATGTTAGTGCGCGGTTCAAAGAATTCACACAGAGGTAGGCCTGCACTATCCCAGAGTACTATGGCCATGGTTTTTCGAGCAAATGGTAAAGTTTTAAATTTTTTATGAACAGGCTAAGCTGGATATTTCCACATCATGGATTGTTTTTATCTCTGCAGTGAATTCATAAACCCAGGTTTCATCTCCTGTAATGATGCTTTCGATGAAATAATCTCCTTCCTGCTGATATCAGGTGAGGTGTTGAAGTGAAGCACTCATTCGTTTGCTTTTTTGGTCATCGAAGGGTATTTTCGGTACCCAATGGGTCGACACTTTACGGAAGTTGAAGTCACTTATGATTTCATGGATGCAACTTTTAGGTATACCAGTCATTTCAGAAATTTCACGAATTTTAACGCGACGGTCTTCCATGATTAAACCATTGACAACTGTACAGTTTTCATCTGTGTGTGAAGTCCTGGGTGTGTCCCTTTTTCCGGATCATCGTTAGGTTCTGTTTGTCCACTTTGAAATAATTTTTTGCACCAAACGGAGACTTCCTTTCGACTTAAAACGTTTGGACCATAAAGACCCTCTATTCTGCGATAAAATTTCGCTGGAATTAATCCCTTCGGCCTGCGAAAATCTGATAACTCCACGCTCTTCAAACTTGGAATATTCCATGATTGCACAAGCCATGTTTACTTGCTTTTAAAATAATAAATTGACGTTTGAACAAAACAACACTACGCACTATACAAGTACACAAATGACAATGTTAGGTTATGCATATAACGTCAATATTTCACATGCGCTGTTTATTCTACAGCCACCTGCCCTTAAATATCGGACTCCCCACGTACATTGTAATTATGAAGAATACCAGATTTAACAATTTTATTAAATATTAGAATCTTTATACTAACATCAAAAAAAGTGGAAACATAGTTTAGTTTATAATTTGAATTAGCAATGGCATTTTAAAAAAGTAAAAAATCTTTTAATTTTAGTTGTTTGATTGGAATCCATTTCAATATGGTTTCCATTCTAAACATTCAGTTGTGATAATGAAACATGAAATAAAGTAAACAAAAACTAAAATATGATTAAAGGTTTCATTAAGCACAAAACGTTTTTGAACGTCGATTTAAATTTACTAATTTTACGATAAATCCTAATTTTAGTTGTTGAGATTAAATTCAATACAAATTTAAAAACTGAGTCCTCCTTTAGAAAAAGTCAAAAAGTTACATTCTAAGCCAAAAGGACGTATTTAATGTATATTGGTTTTGAAATATAAAGTCAACGTAAAAATTGTATACGTGACGTCAATTTGGCCTTGCCAATAAATCTTCGACATTATATGCCCGACCAAATGGGCCGCACATATAATCATACTGATATGGAAGACCGCGCCAAAGTAGCTGTTGCCATAATATTCCGGACTAAGTAACTCAGCTAAAAATCCCTCTAAAAGAATTTGCAAGTACTTAAACAGTAAGATTGTTTTCCCTTCAAGGATTCATACTTTTAAACTATAAATAACACGAAGAATTTGTCTGTAAATAGTTAAACGTAGGTCCGCTACTTGATACCAGGATCAGGTGGTGAGGTTATTTTATCTAAAGTTGCACTATAATTGAGGAGCTTTTACGCAAAAGTTAACAAGTCTACTTTTAACGAAATCGAATTTTTAATGAAAATCGGTTAAAATTGTTGAATTATATCAAATAACGTACTAAAATCACTCAAAATTGAACAGATGCCTTTGTAATATACAGCTACAATATACATTGTCAAACAAAACTTAACAAGTAAATAAATATAACGTTTATGTGTTCAGTTGGTGTTATTTAATTAAAACTTAATAATTCCTCTGTTATGAGAATTCTTGTCTTTCGTAATCATACCGTTACCATTATTTCAATGATGAAAGGAGGATCAGGATCTTTATCCTCTGTACCCTGTAGATGATGTTGCCTGAGTATGTATTTGTACTGCCTTTTATAGCAGCGCCCTACTTTGTGGGCGTGTCGCTCGTGACTCCGCCCCGAACATCGCGATGATGTCCAGAAGTCGGGCTATGATTCTCACGACCTTTTCACCAAAGGTGTAGGCGTACTTTGCCGCTTCCATTACGATAAATGCGGCTTTTATAAACTTATTAATGTTCACTTGCGACAACGTGCTCGTTGGGCTGCTTGGACATTTGTTGGTTGATACATGGGAAGCTGTGGCTCCTCTCGCTGCCTCTGGGTAGGAGCGAGCTCTTACGATGGGTGCCGGCCACTTTGTACTTGTCTGCGGCACCTTTGGGAGGGGAATTTTAGGCACCCCTGCAATTTGCGGTGTGACCGCCACCGCCGTTAATGCACGTCGCTGGTGTTTCGCGCACGTCCCATGGTGTGATGCCCTCCAGTGCACTTCTCACACTTGGCATAAGCCTTGCAGCATCTTTGGGAATGCCCAAAGTTCTGACACCTATGGCATTGCACGATTCCCCTACGGCCGTTCCTCGGATATTCTACTCTCACTTTTAGGTGCATAACCTCCAACAAGCTGTACACTTCGTTGCCTGGGAGTGACTTGTCCAACTCTACTAAGACCAGCGGAATGAGTGTTTTGGTCTTTCCGCTTCTCATTCTGTTGAATTTTGGATCGGCAGACGTTTTGACCGCAGGTCTTTCTGGATTTCTTCGTCTTCTAGGGTCTAAGTTAGTCCCCTGACAACCACCCTTAGTGGTTTATTTCTATGGCAACCGATAAGTGTGGCATTGGAACTGCCTGGAATCGAACATTTTGACAATTTCTCTGTAGTCATCTGCTTCCGCTAGCTGAATTTTAATTCCCAAAGTAGCATAGGTTGCTGCTTTGAGAATGGTGTTGTTTTACATGAGTTATTTCATTGCCGTTGTCCATGCTTCCTTGCTTCGCAGCACAATTGGCAGTATTCTTCGTGGCTTTACCACCTTCGGCTGTGAAGTTTCGCGGATTGGCTCTTTTTCTTCTTCCACCTTTGACAATGCTTCAAAGCAATTTCTCACCAGGTTCTTTTGCGCTGTTTAGTTTCGATTTTCGTTTTCTTCTCTTTTACAAAAGGAAGCCATATGAATTTGTGTTTTCTTTATTGGTTGAGGCGTCATCTCCGTCGGAGGAGTAGTTCATGGAGTCGACTAGTACTTTGGTCGTCTGTTCTGCGCTTGTGGATGGTGTGGGCGCAGAGGTTCCACTGTTACGGTGACTTTTTTTGTAGTCATGGGCTGCTGGGATTTTTTTCTGGCGTTTTGGCGTCCTTAATTAAACGTTTTGGGATTACTCCAGCTTTTTGTGTTTTTCCTGTAGCTTGGGCTGTGTGTAGGGCTGCTAGTTCTTCCTGCACTTTCACGACTTGTTCTTGTAGTGATTGGCGATCCATGTCATTTTAGTTAATTAATTAATTACTACTTTTGTTTGACCACAGTTCTGTTCTGTACTATACCTGACCCACCGCTACATAAGGAAAGCGGTCTAAGGTATAGCATAAGTAGAAATTGAAAATTAATAGCTACTAGGTAGTGATTGGCAATCCATGTCATTTTAGTTAATTAATTAATTACTACTTTTGTTTGACTACAGTTCTGTTCTGTACTATACCTGACCCACCGCTACATAAGGAAAGCGGTCTAAGGTATAGCATAAGTAGAAATTGAAAATTAATAGCTACTAGCAAACACGTGTGTCTTGTGCGGACGCCAGCGCGTGACTAAAAGTCACTTTCGTAATCATACAAAACTGAACGAGTTTATCAAACTGTACCGTATCTAAATATCTCTGAATTTTATACCTTAGGTGCTATCTAGTGATTCGTAATTAAACTAATTATATGTTAGGAAGTATACACAATCTAACAATGAAGTTAGCTGTTTTCCTGCATTTACGGATATATCATAAAAATGGAAACTAAAGGTGCTCGTATCTTTGTCAATTTATGGTTGTTTTGCTTTCATTTTGGAGATATAGATTTCAATATTGATTTAGAGTTTTACAACTAGTGAAAATAATGGAAGATTCAAGTGAAGTGTTAGTAAGCCAAGTTAAAAGTGGCTCCAGAAAACGCCAAAACGACTGATCAAGGGCTTTCTCGGAAACTGGATCGGATTAACCCGGTTACTACAAATAACTATAGCAACGATTGTTATTGCAATTGTATTTATAACAATTTTTATGAACCCAGTTAATCAAATAAAGATCTTGATTTAATGATTTAGTCATTTAGGATATGTCTGATACTTTTTTGTATTTTGGCGATGTATAGTATTAAAGTGCTTACTATTAAAATAATACTACTATTTTCTATAAAACATTTATTTTGGTGCTTCGATAAAGTTTTAGCAATGAAAACTTTACATATGTTTAACATTAGTTATTCAAAAGCTAACAAGTTCGGATCATTTAAGCAAAAATGAATAATTGTAAGTTACAACTTTTTTTTCTCCTAAAGAACAATATAAAATGATTTGAAAATTACATATTTGTAAGCCTTATGCGATGTACCAAGTTTACACAAAAATAGTATTTCAATACTATATAGGGAGAACCTTCTTACAAAAAATCGTTATTTCTGAACAAGCTATAAAATGGATTTAACTATTGCGTGAAAGCTCCTCAATTCTTCTTGCAAGTATTTACTATTCATGCGTTTGTCGAAATATTTTGTTGAGACTATTATAGCACGGACTTTTATATCGGAGCTAAATAGCTCCGATATAAAAGCCCGGCAAAATTGTCGGAGTTGTTTTGACAAACCTATTTTGACGGATCACGTTACATGGCACAATTTATACTAAAAGAATATTAATTATCAAGATTAAGGAAACTTTGAAATAAATTATTTGTATCACAAATATATTTACCTTAAAAATTCTATACTTGATACCAATAAGCAATAACGCATAGCAATTATTGTATTCGCTTGCAAGAAAATACAGGGTGATTCATAATGAATACAAAACCTTTTAACAGCAAATTCCAGACAAAAAATAGGTAAAAAATTTCCTATAAATAGGATCTGAAAATGCATCCTCTTCGAGATAAACACCCCTAAATGGGGTCGTTGAAAGTCATGTTATTGTTTGTATTTCCTAAACGAACCAACTGATTTAATTAAAATGCGGCAGTTTGAAATCATACTTGAAGGTCTATGTTCATACCGATTTTTGTTGAGATTCATGAACTATATGCGTCGGAAGTAGGGATATGGGTAACGTTAACAAGCATATTTTGTATGTCCTTCGAAATTTTGCAGTTTTAAAGTTAAAATTAATTTTCCGAACACCATCAAATAAAAAAGGTACTCCTGTTTTGACTTCGTATTTTGCACCGTTTTCGAGATAATTGCACTTGTTTATCTGAATGTGTTAATCTGTTAATTGTTAGAACGTTAAATACATACTAGTAAGTATTAGTGTAAAATGACAACAGTGTCTAATTAGTGTAATCAACAAACAAACAAACGTTTAGTTTTTCTTTACTTATTTTCTCTAAAAAGTTGTAAATGTAACAAAGATGAGTCAATAATAAGTAGTGCTTAGTGAAAAGAAACAATACAATAACGATATTTACATGAAAAAAAATAGAATGTAAAACTACGAGTGTTGCACAAAAAAGACTGCGATGTTTGCAACTGGCTGGCAATCCTTTGGGTGTTTGTCGTAGGATTCTCTAATACCTTATCAATTATGTCCTGTTCGGTTTCATCAGCATCTTGATGTTGTGGGACACAAGCGTTATTGCTTACAATGATTCTTCTTGTTTTTTGCAATCTGCGAAAAGTTCTTGTAAAAACAGAGTGGTACGGCAAACGGCGATTTGGAAATCTGCGATGATGTTCTTGTCGAGCAGGAGGAGCATTACCTTTACAGTATCCGTATTCAAATACCATGCCGGCAAACTCATATGCAGTAAAAGTATTCATAATTAATATTTTAAGTATTCTAAAAAGCAAAAAAGCTTACGAAAAAATAATTTTATTAAACAGTATGTTGACAGGAAACAACAACAATATGTAGAACAAGTATTACTAGCAATTCGTTTGTTTTCTAGGCTAATATGTTTGTATCAGATTTTATTGATTGCAGTGTCAGGACAGATTAATACTTTCAGATAAAAAAGTGCAATTATATCGAAAACAGTGCAAAATACGAAGTCGAAATAAGAGCGCCCTTTTTACTTCACAGGGTTCCGGAAAATCAATTTTAACTTTAAACCTGGAAAATTCCGAAGAGCATAAAAAATATGCTTGATAACGTTACCCGTACCCCCACTTCCGACGCCTATGATACATGAATCTCAACAAAAATCGGTGTGAACATAAACCTTCTAGCATGATATCAAGCTACCGAATTTTATTTAAATCGGTTGCTTCGTTTAGGAAGTACAAACAATAACATGATTTTCATCAACGTCATTTGGGGGTGTTTATTTCGAAGAGGGTGCATTTTCAGATCTTGTTTATAGGAACTGTTTTACCTATTTTTTCGTGAATCACCCTGTATAGTAAACTCCAGTAATTTTTGAAAGAATTACTTTATATTATAGGTTATTTATGTCAGATTTAAGTTTTTTTAAAAGTAGTTTTCTCTCTTAAAGTAAAATTAGTATAAAAAAATTTAATATACATTCGATATAAAAGGGAATATTTAGTTGTTTGTTTCATTCAAATTATTCGAATTCAAAAAGTGGAAAAGTACAGCACCAGTAATATTTTCACCCCTTAAAATGAATTAACGACCGACAAGCAATATGTATCTTAAATTTTAATTACCTACAATCGGAAGACTCTTTTCTAGATTCCCTTGTAAATATTAGATGTAATATTTTCAGTATCAATCGTAAACATTTTTTAATTTTTTGTGCATCATACACATTTGTTAGAATAATTCTACACCATATTACAGTATATAAAATTTTAAGCGTGCCTCTCTCTTGGGTCGCAAATGTACACGTAATATATACATTGTGTGCGTGTAACATGGACTCTGCGATGAATTCTAGTACCTAAGAATAATCAAAATTGGATGTGCACGTTAGGTCTAATACTCTTATATCAGAATGCAAATTTTTATGATTAACAATATTACATTATGCATCAATCGGAAAAAACAGTATATAGTTTAGAATTTCAATAACACATTTAATATCCGGTTTATATTATTCAAACCAAATGAAATTCAGAAGTTTGGAATTATGTATCAAAAGTAAAAGTTACTTGAATTTTATAATCCCATTGTTTTAACAAAGCAAAGTTCTAAATTAAATTTAATTGTAAAGTTTCAATTTTAGTAGAAACGCGAACAAGTGATAGATGAGGGTCAAATATTTCAAATGTACCTACTAGTCGATTCGACTTTAAATGTCATTTTTAACCTCCGCTTTAAATTCGATGTCACGAAACAATTCTAACAAGAAAAATGTTAATGCACCACCCCATTTTTAAATATTAAATAACTTTTTAATGGTCTCTAAGTTCTTTATAAAAGAATGGCGTTGGGAGTACGTAAAAACGTATTAATAAAAGAGGGCTTAAAAGACAGGTGTTAAATTAGTAGTCGTCTGCGAGGGTGCATTATTACTCAATTTATAACTTCGTTCAACCTTTTCTAGGTTAGAAACAAACTTCATTGAAGCTTTTACTTTATTAACAATATTCTTATAACAATAACAATACATTGTAGTAATATTAATAATCACCGTCATCTTCTTCTGCAGTATATTGTTCTGATTCAGCGTCATTTCCAGAATCGTAATAAGTGTACGGCAAAGTTTCACCTTCATATTCAGAGTTTCCTTCTACATCGTAACTGTCACCATCACCTACATACATTTACAACATTAACAAGCATCCAATTAAACATATACATATACATTAGATAACTGGTATAATTTACTTATAGGTAAAGTTGACTGAATGTTTCATTAATGCATTAGTTTACAGGTAAATTGAAATTTGTACGGGCTTTATAACGTAATTACAATAATAATACTAATGGAAATGTTGTAACTACATAAATGATTACATTAAATTTTAATATTTTAGTGAAATTAAATTTAACACGAACTTAAACAATGAAATCATACCTGATTTATAACTTGCGCTATCTCCACCGTCGTGATAATGTTCAGCATCTCCCTCAGAATAGGCTGCGCTGTCATCGTAGGAATCTGAGTCACCATCTCCCTCAGTGTATTGTTCACTATAACCTTCATCATCCCCTAAGGTGTACTGATTGCTATCGCCGTCATCCCTTGAAAGATTTAAAGAGATGTTTGCTTTGCTTGAAAAAAGAAAATTGACACTTACTCATCAACATTTTCTACTATTTTGTAGGAATGTTTCGTTTCCTCTTTGTCACCATCGTAATCATCGGTATATGCCTCTTTATCTGTAACACGTTAGAAATTACTAAGTATTTATAATAGATGAACAGGAATAAGTAGGTGATATAAAAATTATGACATTCATTTTATGAAGTGCAGCAACAGAAATGTTGTTACAAAACATGTACAATAAGTAATTACAATTTCAATCCAATACAAAATGATAGTCATTTAAAAGTGTTAAACTTAACATTAAAAGTTACTAAACACAGCAAAAATGATATTCTATTGTGTGTAGCTGTAGCTAAGTATCAACTTTTAATTCTTTAGGCAACAGTTTTGTAGTTTTCATTTATTAAATAGCAAACGTTAAATTTCTTACAGTTATTTATCTTTTATAACATATAGCATACTACTTGCAATAAATTAGTGTGACTAATGGTATTCATTAAACTAGTCGTTCATTCTTAGCGTTCATTCATATTAAGTACAAGATATTTTTAATAGACGCTTATTATTAAATTTATTGATTTATAGAAGTTGGTAATCATGCCTAATTTCAATTCAAATATTTTGAATTTGTTTGCAGACTTCTATTTACTACAGCTTATCAGATTTAGGACGATATACCATAGTCACGTTATCGACTGTCGCCCTCGATGCGCAATGGATAGCAATTAATATGCCGCACTTGCATCCATACAGTGTGTACCTCGTCGACTGAACTTCAATATTTTTATATTATTTCTACATGTTTATATTGTGTACCTTCATTGTACGTTTATTTACGTTTACAGGAAATATTTAGAAATATCAGTATTAGATTCGCCTTAATTTAACCGAATGTTTCTAAAAAATGCATGGTTTGTATTTAATACTCCACTAAGTGTGCATACTTTACTCGACCGATTTATAAATTGTATACAATTACTTATGCACGGGTACTTTTATTAACAATTTATTTTACAATATATAATGCTTTCATAGTTATGATACAGGGTGATTGATTTTCATTACTTACCTTATTAGTTTCCTATTTTTGAGAATATTAGAAAATTGTAACGGAAAGGTTTACTATTGTGATGTTTTTAAGCTTATGCAAAAAATTTAAATTTTGTTGGACTACTATTTTCTGTTAATAACGTTCAACTCTTCTATTGTAATTATACTTTTAGAAATTTTTATATATGTTGATGCTATTTAATAAATAAGTTAACTAATACAATAATAAGCCATTTACTTCATAAATTGTTCAAAGTGTAACTGTAAGTTACTTTTTCAAATTTTTTTAGTCATAATAAATGTGTAGGTTTAAATTTTTGCTTTGTAACCTTTTCTAAATAAGTTAACTTAAGTTTATTGAGCCGAGTATTTTTTATCTAAGGACAAATTTCAAAGAACATTGAGCATAGTGTATGTTAAAGGAAGACAAACAAATTCATTGCTTAAGGGCAGGATACCAACGGTTATTTTAAGGAAATTATAACCTTGTAGATTTTTAACAATGGGTGTAAACTGCTAGTGCGAAGATTTCTTACAACCGCCCAAAGTAAGAAAGAGGTAAAGCGTTGGCCGGAAATTGAAGGGAATGCGTATTAGTTTGTTGCTGTTAGAACAACGTCAAGTAAGGAGGACGCGTTAGTCAGTTTGTGATCTGAATTTCGTCCAGTAAGGACAAATTAACTTGTGCAGAAATCGTTGTTGGGTAAAGAGGCATTTGAGAGTCTTTGTGTGAACATTGTCGAGTAAAGAAGCATTTTTAGTTAGCTGTCGTAACCTGGAAGTCGTCCGGTAGAGACGTATTAGTAATAGGTAGTCTGAAGGTATTCAGCAGCAAAAAGTCACCGTTTGGAAGTCTTTAGGAGAAGACGTCGTTAGTAACAGTTAGACACTCTTAAATAGAAGATGTGATAATTTGTTGTATTTTGAACGTTCAAGAAAGGGACCGTTCATTAATTGACATCTGAACGCTCTCAGAACAATACGTGTAAAAAGGTCACTGTGGGAAGAGACGTGCCAAAGGTAAAAGTTGGACCAGCATACAGAAGCTGTGTAATTTGTGCGTTCGCCTTAAATAAGTAAGACATAGAAGAAAGTGTCATTAAACTATATAGAACACGAATAAACTTAATAATATGCGTCTGATCAATTTAGAAAAGCACCGTTTGATGAAGTGCATCTGTAAAAGGAAATAAAACCGTTAAAGCAATAAAAACTTTGAACTAAATAAAGATTTACGGTACCTAGTGAATGCAGTTCGATGAACGGTTTGTAAATAGAAGAAACGACGCCGCAAGGAGTCAAGCGGTTTTCACAAGATATGGATATTGACGGTACAAACTGATTTAGCGCAGTTGAAATAAGTGCCCCAAATTTGCCCGTCATAATTTTGCAAAGTAAATGTAAGTAATTTAAGCACCTTTGAAACAATTTGGATGCTAATTTTCAAATGCTGGTGTTATAAGACCACATTTTGTTAAATTGCCGTAATTCTAGCCACGTTTATAAATAAAAGAACACGCAATTAAAAATATAATAAATGTAAAGTAACTCGTAATAGCTTTCTTTTCGTGCATTTCTTTTATTATCATTACTGTTATTGTACATTTTATTCTAACTTCATATTTTTTTAATTTCTGTTTCTTGTCTTTTTATTATTTATTTTATTTCATGCCCTTTTTCGTTTCATTTTCATTAAAATTACTTGTGAGAAAACACATATTTCATTGTGTTCAATTAAATTAAATCAATCTGTTTACTGAAAAAACCTGAGATAAGAGCACTCATCATAGCCGTCGCATATAGTTATATTTTGTTAAAAGGTATAACCATATTACAGGTTAGTGGTTATTAAAGGTAGAATTTAGCAAATATTGTAAATTAATCGTCAAGAGCGGCCAGAATTCAAATTTAAGGACACTAAATATTACAATTTAGCAGTCCAACGTGAGGCTAACAATATATCAACCAGCACATTTCAGGTGAACTCCTTTGTAAAATAAACACGTTTCTATTCTGTTGGTTTCTACGAATTTGACAAGCATGGCAGGTGCTATATTCTGAACTGCTAGCGAAATTTTATCTTTCATGTCTGCGATGTGGTGCTATAAATTTTGTTTTCCATAAAGCTCCAGACAAAGAAATTCACACATACATGTGGACGCTTCTTTTCAATCCAATAGTTTAAAAAATCTTAGTTTGAGGAATTTGTATATAGGTGGCAATTATGCGCTAGCGGGCCGTCATGCTGAATTTCTAAAGGCAATATATCAAAATGTTACTGAAACTGGTCTTGAAGGAAATTTATATATCGCTCTACATTTAATGTTTCATTATAAACACATAAGGTCGGTTGTTAAGGCAAAGGCAAGGATAATGTTCAAATACGTTACTTAGACTTGAAACCAAGTGGTCAAAAGTATCGAAAAGCTTCGTTCTGCAATCAAAATCATAGTTTTAAGCCATGTATCGTGAAAACCGCGTTTAAACTCCGTCTCTAAAATCAATCAATGATCTCTCATAATGGACATGCCGACATTTACAGTGAACCGAAACTGATGTCGAGATTTTTGCATTGTATTAAGATTTGTGCCATTCCAGTAGTGAGTATTTCCATTATAAATTCCATTTCAGCTAAAACTGGATTTATATGTCCGTAAAATGTACGGAAGCGCTGTAAAATGCGATACCGTATTTTTACACCTTCTTGCATCAACTCCTATTCAATTTTCTAATCAATATCTTGGTTTTCAAATAAAATTCCTTTCGTGAATATCTAGGATAGAAGTACAAGTTGGTTTAGTGTTCATTTTTAAGATTACTGAACAAATTTCGATAAGTTTGGTTGGTATTACGACAAATGACGTTGGCATTTGCGTTAAGTGTAATAGGTCGTCGCTTTTGCACGGTATATCCTCGTTTTACTTGGGCTTTCCTCCTCTAAGGAAGACATAAATTGGAATTAACTTTAGTTATGTTAGCTCGACTTAGCTTGACTGCAGTTTGAGTGTATCCAGATGAGGAACCTTTGAAGAAAGCCAAACGTAGATATGGCATAGTCATTGGTTTGTCACAACCAGTCAATGTTACGGTGACAGCAATGATTTACTTAGTCATGCGGTACATGTAGTTTACGAAATATTTTATTTTACTATTTAAGTGCAATTGCCGCAAAAACATTAAAAAAATAAAAGGCTGATATGCATTGACACCAACTTACTACATAAAAAACACACAACTCTGTAAGAAACTCATTTTGCATAACGTCGCTGATTACTATATTAGTAGCAAGCTAATCAATCTTGACAACAAAATTACCGTGTGTAAGTAGAAAGTACGAGTAAACATAATTTAATTTGTGACAGTCGTTTCAATTTATAGTTGTTTTATATTATTGTAATGTGGCATTAATTTTTACTATAATCATTGTTATTATTGTTATTACTCTTCAAATATAACTAAACGTTATTATAACGTTGTTCGATTAGTTGTTGTGGCTAGGTTTCTAAAGACGCAAGCTTCGTTTGCTGGTCATGGCTTCAACTACTACGGTCATTTCGTCATGTCTACTAGAATTTAACCAAACTTGATGCTGTACCAATCCCTAGTCTGGGCTTTTAGCGTCGAATAACGTACTGCCACAAAACCTACGATTTTAATTAGTTATCCGACTTTAACACTTATTTTTAATTTTTTCCTGCAGAAAAATTTAGTAACCTTCGCTGGGTTTAAAATCGAGTCCCTTAGGATAGATATAAACATACTAATCAATACCCCACCCAGCCCGGTTATAACAATGTTAACCTTGCATTTAATGTATAATTTGCGTTACTACGTTAAAATACTTAACAACATACTTGCGTTAATGTTACCGAGACATTTATAGAAATACCACGTGTTGTCTTTCAATTTAGAATAAGATAATTTTATATTGAGGTAATTCATTTCTTTTCAGCTGTTAATTTTGATACAAAAAAAGATGTAATAGATAATAAAATTCGATAGACACCAGATTGCCGTTGCTACGTTATCGCTTCCGCTTTAGAAACTAGCCTTATCTTTCTAATGCATTATATACACTTTTCTCTTTCCTGTGCGTTAAATCGCTATATATACAAATGGTGTGTCCGTTTCTTGATACAATTTTAGTTATTAACAACAATTATCACTATAGCAACAAGATGGTCAAAGTTGTTTCGAGTGGATAAAGGGGCAAACTTAAAACTGTAAGTCAACCTGATTAGCATTAATAGTTAAATTGTGTGCGTAGTAGCCTGATACAATGACTAGTTTCCAAATTTCTAAATATAATACAATTGCCCAATTAAATTTATTTTTTGGATAACGCTGAACGTCGCAGCATTTAAATAGAAAAATTGTCTTCAGTATGAAATAGATAAGAATATATAAGAAGTTGGTTGAAAAGCAATGATTGCACATAACTATTGTGAGGAAAAAGGAATTCTTAGAAATGGTAATACAGTTTCATTTAACACACACACATACCTACCTCATTGAATTTGAAGAACATAGACCCACCATTATGTGCTTATTATGATCTCATTGTAATCTTAACTCAATTTGTTTTATTTGGAGAATGGAGAAAATTAAAGTTGCTAAGCATATTATATCTCAAAAAAGTTCAGACTTTTAGATACTAATGTGTGCTGAATGTTGAAGACTGGAAAATAACGTAACCGTGTAAATAAACTTGAAAAATAAATGTGACAGATATATTGCTGATGTCTTAGCATTTATAGCAATTATATTTTTTGGATGAAGGTTGCACAAAGACCATTTACTGATATTCGTATTTTATTTATTGATATGTGTTTGTACCCATTTCCTTGTTGAATTTTAAATTAAATATAGAATTATTTCACGTTTTGAAACATCTATTCATAGATACAAGGGTAGCTGGACAGTGGTACCGTTATACTCCATTCATATTCAAGAGACAATAATTTTAAGTAATAATCGGTGCTTCATAAGTGTATGTGCTTATTCAGGGTAACTTGTGTCCAGTTTAAAGACAAGTAATCTATTAAGAATTTCATTTATCAATATACTTATTTCTTTAATTTATTGTTTCTTGAAAATTGTTGTACTAGTATAGGAAATTGTTTTATGCTAGAATACTAAAATTGTTCGAATTGTATGTATCTGAAGAGTACTTTTTAATAATTAATTTTATCAATATATCTTCTTTAAATTTTTCTAGAATCATAAACATAATTTCATTAAATGCTTCTTTTTCAATATTTATCAAAATATTAATTATTCAAAAAAATAATATTGAATTTGACTTGTAAATATTATATTTGACCTATTTGAACTGTATTAAACAATTTACGAGGCATGTTTTTTAGGTACGGCCTGTTGCAATATAAACATTTTAATAAGCTAAATTGAAAAAACTTTATTTTAACAAAATAAAAGTCCATATATTTATTGTTTTTCTTCGTAGTTGCCAATCACAGCAACACATTTTTGATACCATTTTACAATCTTCGATATGCCTTTATTGAAGAATTTTCGCCCCCGTAATTTAAACTAATTAATAACTCCGTTGTGCATTTCTGCATCATCATCAAACATCTGCAATGTATGGAGAAAAAGTAATAGTCACTTGACGCAAGGTCTTGACCGTATGGCGTATGTTGGAAGATATTCCAATGAAATCGATTTAATTGTTCAGTTGTTTTGTTTGTCGTGTGCAGTCGTGTGTTGTGGAGAAACGAATCCCATTAGATAGCTGCCTGCGCGTTTTGTTTTTGAATTGAACGTTGAAGCTTTCATAGTACGTATCGGCATTAATAGTTCTTCCACATTCAAGAAATGCAACCAGCAATATCCCTTTGTTGTCCCAAACAATCGTAACCATAAGCTTTCTGTTTGAATGTTCCTGCTTAAACCTTTTGGAAGATGAATGCCGTCTTTGCATTGACTGCTACCTTGTATCAACATTTTTCAATAAGGTATCCACGTTTTTAATCTTCATCTTCATCTAGCATCTCAAAGATTTTTCATCTGCAGCAAGACATGTGTGCTTTTGTTAACATCGTTGATACTCATTTGGCACAAAACGTACAGTAACCCAGGTTTTTAGTTAAAATTTCATAATCTATTGATCGCACAACAAAAGGAAATTCAGCCGATAATTGGAAAACAGTAACCCTTCAGTTTTAACGGATTTTTTCATTCATATTTCCAGTCAATTCATCTGTGGGGTGACCACTACGTGCTTCGTGGTGAACATTTGTTCTTCTTTCACTGAATAACCGAAGCCATTTTCGAACTTTACCTTCGCACATAAAACTGTTAGTTTATTACTTCGATTTCTTCATATGTACTGATAATTGTTGTTGCTCCAGTTACTTATCCTGTGGAAAATTTGGTCGTTATGGTTTTTACTTATGGTTTATTTCACGAAAATTCAGCATTAGCTTGCATATTGTATGATAAAAGATATCCTAACGGTCATCTCACATACAAACAAATGTCTACAAAAGTCTTTCAAAGATTAAAAGAGATTGGAAGTGTAAAAATGGGAATAACTAATAAAAGACCACTAATATTAAACGAAAGAATTTTAAATCAAAGTCTAACAACATCCGACAACTAGCACCGGAAGAATTTCTGCTATGGAATATACAACTAAAGACACACATAAAGTATTTAGGCAATAAAATTTACGTCTATAGTAATTATAGCGTTATGTAATAGGGTACCATTATGTCGGTGAGCGTTGTATTAAAATTTAGAGAACAATGATTTTTCTGTAAACGTTTTATTTTTCGACCATGCCTTATTTATAAGAAAGGTTTTCTTAGTTACCATAATGCGCGCATATGAAGTGATTTAAATCCCCAACTAATAATTGAAAGACACTGCCTAAGGTGTATTTTAATACATCAACGTCTGCACTCAGCTTTTAGGAGACCAACTACTGGATCCGTTAGTTAACCAAATAGCTTAACAGAATCTGAATGAATCACAATTTGTTTATGATATTCCTTTATCTTCTAGGCTAAATTCGTACTTTATTGATGATGGGGCACCTCTGCATTTTATAAGAGATATAAATTGTCTGAACGAAGTTTTTGGATTGCACGAGGCGATTCCACAAGCTTCCCGTTCACCAGATTTACGCCCACTCGATTTCTGTATAACGAGTTACTCAAACATTTTAGTTATGTGAAACTTATTTGCCATTTGATCATTTGAGAAATGCTTTCTATCAAATAAGACAAACCCGGGTAATTTTTGAAATACTACGAAACCCATTTTGAAGAGGAATTCGCGTGTATATTCGAAGTAGTGGGGGTATATTGTACATATAGTGTAAAAATCATTTTTGTTATCATATCATTTGATTTTGAGTACGTTTGCGGATGTTAATATATTAGGTCCTTTTAGCTTTCTTTTTATCGTACATCCCGTAGTTCAATCGAAGCCCGCCCATGAACTTTGTATAGAATAATTGCATTTATGACGCTCAATAATAGTAGACTTTCTAAAGTGATTATTGGAATTGAAATTTTTATAATACTGCACACACCTAATTAAGAATACTTATTAATATATAACATACAATCATTAACTGTACGGGAAATTTGAACAAAATGTATTTAAACACATTCAAAGTTCTTTATATACAAACAGTATTTTGCAGCGAATTGATCTCTCAATCAAGATAACAAAAAATATTTTAAATTAAAAACGACTAATTACGGAAAATGGAAACCTACTTCATTGTGTAAATACTACTGAATGTAACTCACATCAATTGTTCTAACTGTTGTAAATTTATTTCATTAAATTTTATAGATAATTCTTGTATAAAATACTACAAGGTATTTTTATATAGAATTTTACTGTTTAATTTCAATTATAAAAAATCTTATAAAAAACATGTTTGCAATTAAATGATGTAAAAGGATTTTTCATGTAAACTCGTTTTCTTTAAAACGATCTAAAGCAAAAAAGGATTTATTTAACGTATTTTCTATTTAGAACTCAATCCAAATCATCTAGAAAACACGAGAATGTTAATACTCGTACTTCCGTATCATCATATGTATATAGACATCTCTACAGATAAAGGATGAACGAGTAACCACGATACAACTAGTTCAACAAAGGCGATAATTCTGTAGGTCGGTTCTAACATTATGCTAAAGTTGTAAACGGTCACCCTAATTTATAATAGATGATGTCGTGTTCATTAGATGATATTGCGGACACGAATGAAAAGGTGAAGTTCTTTGTTAACTAGTATAAATGTGGAAATTTAGAGAGCATAATGATTCCTTTGTCAAGTTTTCTTAGATGACAAATAACTTACAGAAATATATATTAATGCTATACTTATATTAATTCTAATAAAGGTTCTCGTTTAGTATGTTATAAATTCACTTTCTCATAACTTTGTAATTAGAAACTATGTTACTGTTACCTAAAGTTTGGTTATAATTCTAATAGCCAATGAATATGTTTTAGTCAGTAGATAGTAGAATATGAAATAATTGCATCTGTACAAAACAGCGTGCCAAATTTAAACAAGTCACGGAATATATGCGAACTAAATTCATAATCAATTTTAGCAGCGAATCATTGGCGTTATATATAAAATGTATATTCTGTGAAAAATATTCAACTTGACAATTGTATGCGATAATTATTGTTTTCTTGATTTTTACTACCTATTTTACAGAAAATCGTCTTTCTCGAGGTGTCTGTTACTTGTTAAAGGCTTTTCTTTAGCTAAGTAAATCGATTACTTTGTTTTGTAAAAGAAGTATTTTATTATTTTTCTAATTCATTGTCATTTTATACCGATTATTTAAAAGAAATTATGTAAATTGCATATAAACATAATGTTGTGTTTACAATATTTAACTTAACCCAGATCACTAAAATAAATACTTTCGTTCAGTGACCCTGATTAACCAAATTAACAACCAATTATGCGCTTGGCATAATTAGAAACAATTCTGCAAGACATAACACAAGTTGCCATTCAAAATATATTTGTAGTCTAATCAATTTTTGTCTATAAATTTGAATTATTCGCCAACTAGGATTTGAATTTAATTTGTGCACATGCAGCTCAACTGCTAAACCCCATCACGTCGCGGTCGTGGATTTTGTAAGCTTAGATGCACTGTGTATCACAGTTTATCTTCAAATAAGATTTAACGAGGATGCCTATTACATTATCTCTGAGTTTATGTATAATTTTAAACCCGTAGCTTACACTACAAATATAATAGAAAATAAAAAACAGAAGAACACAAATTAAATTATGTTTAATTAGTATATATATAAACTTTAGCCTGCTAACGATAATTACGGGTCTAAATTTTTAATAGTAATTCAATTTTTTGTCATGACCAAATTAGTTTTTGGGTGTTAAATTAAATTAACTAACCATTCTTGATTTCAAACGGAGTTTCAAAATATTAAATACGTAGATTCAAGTATACTATTTAAGATTAAAAAAATTATTTGTATATTGTTACTTTGTAACTACTTTTCTCTGTAAATAAACAAGCATTTTCAGGATTTCCCATGTCCGATGTTTATTTATTGAACAAACATAGTCATAAATTAATCGATCTTTAATCAATAAAGAAACAAAAAAATAAGAGACATGCGCCGTTGACCCGTCAATCCTATCAGGTCCATAGTTTTGGAAAATACAATTCCGCATGTATAAGTAACAACACCAGTTGGGGACTGCTACTAAGTCAAAAAATTCTAAAGTTTAGATCTCTCCTCAACAAGATTGGTGAACGTCTCAAATGCTGCTAGAACACCTAAAGAAAAATAAGAAATTCTTTAAAGGTTTTGAGGAAGAGAACACGAGCTTCTGAAGAATTATCTAAACCTCTAGACCTTTTACATTAGAAGAATTGAATATTGCATTAACGTCCACCAAAACTAGAAAAGCTGCGGGTTTTGATGGAATCTACTCAGAATTTGTTAAAAACTTGGGACGTTATGCATTAAATTAATTAATTAAATTTTTTAGTGATATTTTGATTTCGGGTAAATTTCCCAAAGTTTTTAAAAGGGCGAAAATAATTGCAATTCTAAAGCCTGGTAAAATAGAAAGTGATCCAACCAGTTTTAGACCAATTACTCTTCTATTTGTTACCTATAAACTTCTAGAATGACTTTTGTACAATAGAATATACCCAGCTATTGCAAAATTATTACCTGTTGAACAAGCGAGTTTTCGCAGTTTAAGAAATTTCTGTAATCAAGTTTCAACATTGACAAGTCATATAGAAGTAGGTTTTGAACGAAAGTTAAAAAATGGAGTCGTTTTTGTTGATTTAGCTGCTGCCTATGATACCGTTGACCTAATTGATAAACTTTACAATGTTCTATTGAATGACAGAGTGCTTAAATTACTAGAAAATATGCTTTTTGATTGACTGTTTAAAGTATTTGTAAGGTAAGATTCTGTTTTGGCGCCAATCCTATTCAATTTGTTCATAAGCAATATACCTGCAACAAAAGTGCGTAAATTCAATTATGTAAATGGCATAGCTTTATCCTCACAAAAACAAGATTTCACTGATATTGAAATGGACCTTATCGCAAATTTGAATGTGCTATATGGATATTTCGAGAAATGGTGTCCTTGTCCTAGTACCTAAAAAACTGTAGTTACTTGTTTTCATTTAAACAATTATAAAAAGAATCGTATCTTAAAAATCCAAATGAATAATAATTTAATACAACATAAATTCAATCCAACCTATCTTGGTGTTACTTTAAATTTTTCGTTGACATATAATCATCGTATTGAGAAATTAAAACAAAAATTGAAAACACCTAATAATATAATACAAAAATTAGCTAGATCAAGCTGGGAGGCGAATGTAGAAACACTACGTACCGCTGGTTTGACATTAGTTTTTCTACTGCAAAATATCGCTGCCCAGTATGGATGAATTGTAGAAAATGTAGGAAAAATTGGTGCTCAGTTAAATAAAATCATGAGGATTATTCTGGGAACACTTAAGTCAACACCTACTCCTTGGTTGCTAGTTCTGTCCATCATTGTTCCTTCACACATTCATCGTAAGGATGCTATGAAAAGAGAATGGGACAAATATATCAAGTCGTCAGATAGGTATCTGCAGCATCCGCCAATTAAAAGATTCAAATCACGTAAACTTATTTGGCGTGAAAACCTCTTATTAGAAGGTTTTTCACAAAACGAGTCTTAGATACAAGAATGGTCTTGCACTGTAATTTTTATCCAAAAATTAATAGAAGACCCTAGTAAAAGTGTACTTGGATTTGTTCTAACAAGGGAAATTTGGCGTAAATTAAATCGGATTAGAACAGGTCATGCTCAGGTTAATTCTATGTTATACATCTGGAATGCAGTACCTAGTCTAGAATATCATTTCAAAAAGGGGATTGAAGCACTAGATCATATTTTAAACGATTGCCCTTTTACCAAGTTTGATTACGGATCTATTGATATCCATAACCTTATACCAAAGTCCATTAACTGGTTACATAATATGAAAAACTTGGTTATTTTTTCCTATTATTATTATTATTAACCCTTCAATGTTTATGCATACGTATATACAGTGAGAGCAACAATGGTTGTCGGGACGATACTTGTTTCCTCTTGTGTTATCAAAACTTCGATCCAGTGTGATATTAGCTCCGTTAGTAAATTGACAATTGTTTGACATTTATGTGCGTTAGTAGATTTGTATTGGTTTTATTATTATTGCTTAAAAAGTCTTTTTTAC
>JAHWXV010369713.1:0-11537 GCA_024586415.1 Phrixothrix hirtus | reverse complement strand
TGAATACGTTCACGGCCCCTTTAATATTAATTTGCTTCAGTACTTTCACTAGTTACTTTGATATATTTCTATATGTATAATTTATGTAAAGGCGTTCTTATACGAACTAAATTTAATTAATTACATGCGAATTTAAACATTTGTTTATTATTTATTAAAAGCATAGCCGCTCATCACTGCAGTGACGTCCGGTTTAATTAATTTAATTATTAATACTTATTTCCTTAGAATTTTTGATCTTAATAGACGCTTGATATCTAATTTAAATTAGGGTAATCAAGTTCACGAACACTTTAAATTTATCTTTTTGCAAATCCTATGTTATTTTCAATTCTATATTTTAAGTCTTGCTGCGTGCTGTCGGACATCTGCGTGATAACGTCGCCTAATATTGTACCTTTATAGTACACATGTGTTAACATAGCTTGAAGTTCTCCAAATTTTCTATTATTTGTATACTTTACTAGTTATTTTGCTTATGCAGGCAGTTCTCCAAATTTCACTGAATGTTTATCATTACGCCTATTTGAAAGATTTTTATGAACTGTACGATACCAGGTACTAATTGTCACTTCCTGAAATGAAAATAAACTGATATTATCCTTATTTTGATTTTCCTTTTCACTTACGTACTGTTCCTGTCTTAATTGATTTTTCTTTCAGATTATTTACAAATATTCTTACAAATACTTATCTGCATAACCCTAGGTATGTGAAGCAGACTATTTACGAGTAGCTTTAAGACCAACTTTTATCGCCGAATTAATCTACGACGTTTTCACTCTTGTGCATGCAGATTTACACTAGCGTTATTCAATTACAAGTGTGTAGTACCCATCTTCCTTTCCTTTTCTAGGTATTTCAGGTTGCTTCCTACGTGAGCTCGTACCAGTTTCGGGACCGCCGACGCTCGTCAGCACCGATTCCGGGATTTTCTCCAGTGATACGGGGAGCGAAGCTTGCGCATGCCAACCTTGGTAGTTTTCTCGATGGTTACTTCGACCATCTTCTTTTTCTAGGTAACTACACCCCACTCCCTAGCCTCTGCGGCACTAGGGACGGCCGGACATTTTTCTCTTTATTTTGCTGCGAAGCGTGGTCCTTCTACTGAAGGCTATACGCGCTTGATTATTCATCTTTGACGTGGTAAGGTGCTATAGATGTAGTGCATGAAATGGTTACAACGTATTCTGTTTTGCGTTTTATAGCCAAAGAAAGAGAAAATATATAAATGATGAAATGATCTGCCTCATTGGGTTATAATATAGGGTTTTATTTATATCTATTTGATGGGTGAACTGGACAAAACCAAACGAGTGGCGAATTTTTAAATTTCATATTCGTTTTGACACTACAATTACTAATTTTTTAAGTGCCATGTTTTATGTAATCGCATTTTTAGTGAATTTTCAGGAACAATTGATGAAATAAAAGATATTAATAATTTGTAAATTCATTACTTAGATATTTATAAATATCTGGGCTACTACTCTCTAACGCACTCCCCTAGTGTTGCACATGAATTTTTTAAATCATGTTGACTAACTTTTAAAATTTGTTTTTCTTGAATCTCACTGTTCGTAAATTTTCGAACACTCGCCATGCGAAATACAACGGGTGCCGTAGTAGGGATCGACATTGAATTTCAAATACTCGAAGGGTACTTTTAGGTTGAAATAATTTTGTATGTAGAAACTTGAAATTTAAAATCATAAAACACAATGACCAATTTTGATGACATTATGAATCTAAATGCTTTAGCAGCTTTAAAAGAAACAAAAATATTAGCACAGCAACTAACAAGAAAATTGCAATTTAATGACGCATTTGAAATTTCAGAAGCATCGAGCTATATAAGAACTTCTGGATTAAACGTTTCACTTAAGGAGGCGTTCGCACGCCTTTGCAGGTAAATCTGAAGCTACTAAATATTCAAAAACTTACTCTAATTGGTGCTACCACATTATAATGAACAATCATTTGTCATACTAAAATTTGACCTCCAAAAGTTGCGAACGTAACCCAATACCTATAATGTTTATAAATGACGTAACCTTTATAATGATCGTCGTAATTTTTATTCGAATTTTTTTCTTGTAACAATATACTAATTTTTGTTTCAATATTTTATAATAGGTGCCCATTTACCTATAGATCAGTATTTCTAAATTTAATTGCTATTTGAAATTATCAGGTAGGATAACTAATTCTGTAAATTTGAAATACACATGTAGATTGTATATAGTTGAAGTTAAATGTACGTTCGATTCATAAATCTGGGAAATCAGATAAGATAAAATTAAGACATAACACTATTACTATTACCAGGTAGTATAAATTAAAATTTTAATGTATTAGTTATACATTATTTAATTTTATAGATACAAGGTCAACTTATGTAAACGTGACAAATTTTACTTTGTTGTATAATCAACCTTCTGTTCATATCGAGACAATTGAAGGGACTACACTGTATAACATTATATATAACATTATATTTGAAATGTATCTTGCATGAACTTATATTAGGAAATGTAAAAAAAGGACGTTTATGTGAAAATCCAAACTAGGATAAACGAAGCTATTGCTAGTAAAACTAAATTAGATAAGAAACAAACATTCAGCGTGAAAGACGCCTTACTCTCAAGTTCAAATGCAACTACGTATTACTGTGCCTCTGTGAAATTCATTTTCCAACGTATAAATTTAAATGAACCTTTTTGGGAGAAAGAAAGTAAAATTAATGCCACATTATTTTATCAAATAATTATACCAGAATTATCAGGGAAATTTAAAATCGAAGTGCAAACTCGGAGCAATGGCACATGAGTGAAGTGTATATTTTAAAAATGAGTGCAAATAGAACTTTAAAATGTTTCATCTTGTGTTAGCGCGGTGTTTGAGTTAAATATTAGCATTGTTATATTTTACAAATAGTTGCTCAACTGTCCCAAAGTGTGAATGAATTTTTAGTTCCTAAAAATCGTTGCACTGGGAAGAAGGTAGAAATGCTTTCCTCGCCCGAAACTTAAATCACTTACACTTAAAGTAGGTACTAGTTCCAAACAGACCACAGCTTTCTAGTAACATTTTGTGGTCAATTTTGAACTAGTATCTAAATGTTGGTCATTTAAATTTTGAATGAGAAACCATTTCAAGAGTTTCCCCTGTTTTTAGAATTTTTAACATTTGTTCATACTTTGGAATGGTTTACAAGTTGCTTAGGGTAAGTTATGGTTGTACATGATGTTAAGATAGCAAAACTATTGACTATGCAACTAAAAAAATCAAATTTGATTACTGAAAGAGCTGTCATTAGATAATAATTGATTTACTAATTAATTTAAAATTTGTTTAAAAGGATTTACAGCTCGACTAAAAGTATACGCTGTGAATATTTTCAGCAATTTTTGTAGTGTTTAAATATTTGATAAAATACTTGGTTACGCTTTGCGCAATCGTCCTTTCATTGGATGTGTTTAAAATTCTAACCAAAACTTTGTAATGCTTATAACTTACCCTAATTAGAAATTTTAACAATCCCTCGATATATATTTCGCAAGTTATACTTTATTTTTCATTCAATTTTTTATACTATCATAATTCAATATACCTAAAACCTAAAGAATAAAAATTATTATTTTGTAAGAATAAAGTAACAGTTTATTTTTTATTAATGTTTAATCTATTACTTAACACAAAATAGTAAATGTAATAATTATTGCAATTATTAAAATGATTGAACTAAATGGGGCATCAGTGGATTGTTCTAATACATATTAATATGTATGACAATTCATAGATAAGGTCATACTCGAATTGAATGAGTTAAACTACAAACAACAATAATTAAAATTTGTCCATGGGAGGTGATAAATTAATTAAAGCACAACATATACCTTGGTTGATTTTTAATCTCTTCTTAGCTTATAATACACCTCTCTCGATAAATTATCCAGTATTCTCTTTTTCTAAAACAAACACAATGAGAACAAAATTTGAATGTATTTTATGATGAATTGTTTTTTATATTTTCTCACAACGCCGTCTTATATGAACTTATAAATAAAAATAATTTTCTTCGCTGACAGATGACGACTCATATGTACATTTTGCAGAGACGTGAGAGGACTAGACCCGGCATTCAGGTACTTATATTTTTACCTCTTGGCAGGAGGCGTACCAAGGTAATCAAACCTCTTTACACCTACATCCTGAACGATTGAAGACCTGATGCTTAAGTATTTGTAGCCACAGCTATCGTATGACTCCGCCCACTTTTTCAAATGAACGAAAGTCGCACTTTCCTGTGGCTCCTCCTACTCACGGAGGTTTAAAATCGCCTTGGGCCGCCATGGACGGTTGCTGGCATCTTCCTCGTAGGTTCCTAGGCCGGAGATAAGGGGTTGGAGCTGTCCTGAAACAAAGAATACCAATTAACGGCCTGTTCATGGATGAACTGTTGGATTGTAGGGATGCTCAGATCTTGTGGATTTGCGAATTTCGCATAAACCACGGAGCGTCTGTAGCTATGCGCAAGCATTTGTTTTGGATGATTTGCAACTTCCTCATGTTTGACTTAGCGGCGTACCCCAAGACGGTTGCCACGTAGACCATTGTCGGACGAATGATCGCCTTATAGAGCCTAACCTTGTTATCCAAGGATAGCCTACTTCGGCGATTCAACAAACCGTACAATGCTGCCACACCGACTTGTGCATGCGAAGTGCAATAGTCGATGTGATGTCTCCACGTCAGCCGGTAGTCGAATACGACACCCAGGTATCAAACCTCGTCCTCCCAGCGAATCAGAATGTCAAACATTTCAATTTCCTGTAGAGGGCGAGTACGCCTACGCGTAAAGAACACCGCAGTGGTCTTTTACGCGTTGATGTCAATTCTCCACGTTCGGAACCAAGTTTCCAACCCAACGACCGCCGCTTGGAGTTTACGGAGGGCCAGGTTTGGATCTCGGGATTGGATAGGACGGCGGCGTCGTCAGCGTATAGCGCGAGGGTCGTGTTCATCTGTCTGGGCAGGTCGCTGCAAAAGATGGTGTACAGCAACGGCGAGAGGAGGGAACATTGCGGAACCCCGCCTCTACGTTCCTCGGTCGCAAATAACGCCCCTCCAGCTTGATTTTAAACGACCTATCACTAAGATAGGACGCAATCAGCTGAACGAGCTTTCGAAGAAAGTTTGCTTCCAGCATCTTGTACAGCAATCCCTGGTGCCAAACCTTGTCGAACGCCTTGGCGACGTTCAGAAAAACTGCTGCTGTCACATCTTTGTAGGCGAAACCTTCGATAATTTCTTCCACCAGCCGGAGCGCCTGACGAGTGGTGCTGTGGCTCGGTCTGAAACCGAATTGCTCGTCAGGAAGGATCTTTGCGTTTTCGGTCGCATCTTTCAGGCGGTTCAGAGTTATTCGCTCTACCAGCTTTCCCAGACAAGAGAGAAGGATGATAGGGCGGTAATTCTGCGGAAAGGATTTGTCTTTTCCGGGTTTAGGAAGGGCTATGACCACAGCGCATTTCCAGGATGCAGGAAAACGTCGAAGCCTCAACATCGCGTTCACGATGTTGACTACTGCGGCGATTCACCTGGGTAGGAGGGTTCTGAGGGCAGAGTTTGGTATGTTATCAGAACCGGGCGCCTTCCGCGGCTTGCGTAGCTTTATACAATCACGTATCTTGTCCGGGGAAGCAGGAAGGATGTAGGTAGGGTTTGCGTCGTCCTCGCCGTCGTTTCCGGCGGCGATACGACGCCTTACTGACATTTCGATGCGCTCGATGAGGTCAAGATCGGTGTGCAGGAAGTTCAGAGAACATTACAGCTCTAGGCTGTCTGCGAATGCCTCCACCTTGTCCGAGGGATCGTATACTAGACCGCGCTCGCCGTGAATCGGTGGCACGGGCGTTCTACGATTCCTTAGGACGTTGGCCATTCTCCATAAGGAATTGTCCACCATTTCCACCGACTTCAGCTTTTCCCCCCAGATGCGGTTGTAGTGATCCTCTAAGCTCCACTTCACTTGTGCTGCAAGATGATTCTTGAGCACTCAATCCGTAGGGTCAAAGTAGCGCTGCCAACGGCGTCTGGCGCGGTACTTCTCTCTGATGAGAACTCGCTTACTCGGTTAGTATCCTGAATGCTAGAAGTAAGGCGAACGTCCGATTCCTCCAGCTCATTCTCGATACGTATCCGCTCGATACGACCGAGATTTTGCTGCAGGTGAGAGGAGAAGGCGGGTCATTAGACGCGTCGCACTATCTCAGGAGGATTGGCTTCTTCGACTAGGAAAAGTAAGACGGAATTGTGGTCGGAATGAAAGTCCTGGATGGTAGTCAGTTCGTGTTGGAAAGGGACATCTTTGAGAAGAACGATGTCCAGGACGTCTCGGGAGCCTAGAGTTGAGATGAAGGTATGTTCGAGTGGTTTGTCAACGATGAAACTTTGAATAATTTCGGAAAAGCATGTGGAGTATTCTTCCATTTCGGTTGGTTCGCCGACTGTTCCATGGTGGGTGGTTAGCGTTGAGATTGCCAGCTAGGACGGTCGGAAACGGGTTATTTAGTACATTGTTGAAGTCCTGAGGGTCGATTGGTTCCCTTGGCAGATGATAAACAGCCACCAGACAGATCCAACCGTTGTCGTTAGTATTTATCCATACTGCAGTCGCCTCGATGGTGTGGAGTTCTTGGAGTGGTGAAACGTGGTGGCCTATGCGCGATTTAACATAGACTGCCGTGCCACCTCCGCGTGCGTTGGGTTGGACGTTCCTGTAGAAGGAGTAGTTCCGAAGTTGGGGTGTGTCTGCGGCACGAATATGAGTCTCGCAGACTAGGATTACGTCCAAACTGTACCTTTCGGCGAAGTCTCGGAGTTCCTCCCGTTGCCGTAGAAGTCTGTTGGCGTTCCAGTAGGCCGTCTGTAGGGAATTGGGTTTAAATGGTGAGTTATCCATTTACGGGCCGGATTTGAACAAGGAAAGGATATCGGGAGCCGCGCGACTAAGGGCGGCGATGACGCCGATATCGCCAATGGCGTTACCGACAGCATCGGCGACCTTACGGGCAACCTGGGAGAGGTTCAGGAGATCCATCTAATTCAGGAGCTGCCCTAAGCTATCCATACTTACTGGTACCACCTCCTGCCGGCTAGAAACCGGACTGGGCGTTGCCACCGAGTGGGTGGGGCCTGCCGGAATTGCCGAATTAGTGGCAGTGGGAACAGAATGTCTAGCTGGGAGGCTAGGAAAGTCTGTGCTTCGGGAGGCGGCCTTGGCATAGGAGAAGTCAGAGTGGGCCGCTCGTGGTGCTGGATGTCGCGCTACCTTCGGAAAACATTCATAACCGCGATAATTCTCGGTGTGACCCTTTCCTCAGTTAGCGCACTTCGCTTCCGTATTCCACGGTTTAGTGAAATCCCTGGAGTGGTGATCTCCTGCACACTTCACACATTTCGAAGATGCACTGCAGAGCCCTTAAGAATAACTTTACAGCTGGCAGTGATGACATTGGGCGATGGTCGTGCAGCGTCACGGCGATTCAATCCTGACGACAAGGCGCAGATTCTCCTTGACGTCGAAGAGATTCGCCTCGGAAGTCTTCGACAATGTCTCCAGTACCAGCGGTATAGGCACCCTCCTGGGTCCGCTTCGCATACGGTGCACGGAGAGCACCGGAAAACCTTGCCTTCTCAGGTCCTCGGAGATTTCCTCCATCGTGATAGCTACCGGAATTCTCCGGAAAATGACCTTCAGAGGGTTCTCCTCCGCTAACTTGAAGGTGTGGAAGGGAACCTTCTCCTCCTTCAAGAAGAGCGTCATAGCCCTGAAGTCGCCAACAGACGCAGGATGGACGGTAATTTCATCCTGAGTCTATTTAGCCCTGACAATGTTCATCGACGAGGCCTTGAAACCAGCTGCGAGGTGGGTCTATTTTGATTTTGCGATGCTCGCGGTCGTGGTGGGCGTGGGCTCTGGTTCCATTTCTTGAATAATTTTGAACGCGCCGAAACTATTAAATAATTTTGCCAGGCAAAGCGTGGAATGAGTCCGGGCTGAATGCGTGAAAATCCCTCCTCATCTTTAGCCTCGGATTGTGGCTGCTTCTGGCAACTGCAGCCTCCTCCGGCGTGGAGGAAACCGTTGAAGATGACGGCGCTGCCGTCACTGCCGCAACGGAGGTGGGAAGAATAACCTGAACTGGTGTTTCGTGGCTTATCCTGTCTTCGTTCTTAGTGACTGTCTTCTTCTCGCTGGTGGTTGCACACGCGCTGACCGCTGCATTTCGTCGTAGCTCGCTGTTCTTGGCCTGCAGGGTAGCCACTTCTCGTATCAGCTTGTTGACCTTTCATCCATCCAACGGTAGTGTTCTTCGGCCAGTGGTCCCAACTTCCGACTCCATCTTCCGAGTGCTAATAAGCTCTAGACACTAGAAAAAAATCCTTTAAAGTAGTGCTGAAGGCACTAATTTGTGCTAAAAATCACAAAGCACTTGAGTGCTAAAAATCACTAAAACACTTTGGACACTTTCAGCCTCTTCACATACTCGCCTCCGAAGGGAGTACTGGATATTCACAGGAGGGTAGACCCTATTCGCTTTGCAGCAAGCGAAGGTCTATCTACAACTTGCCACTACACCTCAGGAACTCCAAAAAGAGCGCTGAAAAGCTCTGGAATGCACACACGATTCACTCACTTATATGCACAACTGCACGTACCGGCGACAGAATACGCAGTTTTAATGCATATGCAAAAATAATGCAATTCTAAAACAACGATTTCCATTGGTATTCCGTGAATACCAATGGCAATACAGCATTACGCCACTTTCTCCTGCAAAGTAGTATAAAAAGGACACCAAATCCTAAAAGAATTCAGTAGTTGGTGTGACTACTAGAAGCTTGGATTAGGCAGATTGAGACCAAGTGACTAGTAGTTGGAAACTATTCAGTGCTTGGAGTAGGCAGATTGAGACCAAGTATCCGATAGTTAGGTAGAGCTACGCTGACGGCACCAGTTAAGTGCCCTTACGGACACCGCTGCCTGCCGTCACGTTCCGCCAGCCGCTCAGACGACAGCGCCGTCTCGGCAGCCGACAGCCGTTCCGTGCCGCAAGCCTGCAGAGACTCCCAGCCGCCCAGTCGACCTGTTCCGCACCCGCCGTGAACGACCTGCCGCCGCCGCCACCAGCGTCCCGACGCCCGGCGCCTCGACGCAGTAAGTACGGGCATATTTTCTTATTAACCATTGGACCCGTTGTAAACATTTTCGCAACAACACTAAACACTTGATTGTCGTTATAGTGCCCAAATAACTTAGAATCAACCTTAGCAGCAGTTTACTAGTTTATTCTACACTAAACACTCGATCCTCGCTATCGTGCCTAGTTAGCTTGGAATCGCATTCAGTTAGTTTATTCTGCAACACTTGATCCTAGTTATCGTGCCAGTTAACTTAGAGTCATATATTAGTTAATTAGTTCTACATTAAACACTTGATCCTAGTTATCGTGCCAGTTAACTTAGAATCATATATTAGTTAATTAGTTCTACATTAAATACTTGATCCTAGTTATCGTGCTAGTTAACTTAGAATCAGCCTTAGTATAGTTTTAGTTAGTTATTCCCCGCTATACACTAGAGCTTAGTATCGTGCTAGTCAAATCAAACGCATAGTTATAATTCCTTGTTATTAACATTAGATACTAGAGCTTAGTTTCGTGCTAGTTAGCGTAAGATAAAACATTGACGAGTGCGCGCAAACTACTGTCCAGTTGCCCTCTTTTAAAGAACTAGCTGGCAGTAGCCTTCATCACACCCAGAGACCCACATGAACGAGGCAGAGGGGACGTGGCCGCGTAGCGCTCGTGTGTGGTTCTAGGGGTAACCCCCTTGTAACAAGTTTGTTACCGTGGTGCTGTCTTCCGGTCGACGCGCGGAGGAATACGCATTCGCGCTGGTCGATACCCGCGATCACGTCATCCTGATAGCACGTTCGGTGGAAACAGCACTTTCCACCTTATTACTATCGACACGGATAGTAATGTTCTTAACTTAAGATTATTAATTGTAAATGGGAGTTAATAAGCCAAGTTCAATTATTGAACGTACCTGGTGGTGTAACCGTTGAGTACGAGGTCCAGCGCGTGTTGGCGATACAGTGCCGTAGGTAAAGGAATAAAACATGAAACTCGCATAGCAATTTTTATTTTTGTATGAATTCCCTTAGAGCTCTTTGATGAAAGCGTTCCCTGTGAGTGCAGGCTGTGGTGTAGACGTTTGGGTGCTTGCCTGAAAGGGAACAAGACAAAGGAGCGTGGCACTGTATCGGAGGTTACGTTCCTTGGACTGCTGATAGCTGCTTATAATTAATATGAGTCGAATGATTTGCAAATCTTTGATTAAAATAAACGGAATTTAATTATAACGAAAATAAATGTTCAAAATTAATATATACAAAGTCAATAAAAGTATATTAATTAAATAGTTCGTGATCAAAGTCTAAAGTGCAATTAAAATGGTTCGAAATACTAAACTCTATATGCAGGTGTGAAAAGTTTAAAGGTAACGAGACTTATTCAGTTTTTAGAGGGGCACTACGCGAACAACGATTATGCGTTTCGTTCGGCACTACCGTCGCGTTACTTAAGTTCGACGTCTTCATCGGCGAGAGAGACTTGGAGCCTGTTTCGAGTGATGGAGGCACAGCGCGGACGGGTAGGTACTAAATAGTGCTGTGGATACTGGCTAGCAAAAGCAACTATTCAGACGACTTGCTGAGGCACATTTTCGATTACCAAGTTCAACTAACTACCAAGTCTCAACTAACTCGAACAATAGCAATATTTGATTGACAAATGGAGCCCCAAGAAATTAATTCTTATATCTCCGACAGATATTTATGCATTTTTGGTATGATTTTGTCGTCGGTACGTGCACCGACTTCCCATTGTGGGCGGAGTGTGGATCTTTCTAGCAATTAATTCAGAATTGCTACGATTTCGGGTAGGCATAGCATTATCTTAGCTATACCTTCTGATATAGTGCCACACTCCTTCGTGGCATCCACGAGAAGTCGGCCGACCTACATAAGCTGTTCCAAACTGAACAGCTTTTCGGTGACGATGTTCTCCGTCGGAGTACGGGGATCCTCCCCCTTGAGTACTGCGGCGTATGACACGCCGCTTCTTGGCGCTGCTGCTGGTGGTATTGCTACTGGATGTTGTTGTTGCGGGCGGTTTGGGCAGCCCCGGTAGCTCTCAACTAACTAGATCTTCGGTGCCTTCTTCTTTTATCCTCTTCTCCCTTCCTTCCTTAGTCGAAGGAAGAAGAAGGGATGTGTAACGATTTAAAAATAGTTATTAATTTTTATTATACTAACTTCTCAAATTTATTACAAATATACAAAATTCATTAAGTTTCATGCATGTAAAAATATAAACATTTTTATACGTGCCGTGGTGGAATAGCATACTATCCTTTTTAAATTTGAAAGCCGTTCTTGTAAACCGGTTTGATAAAGAACTTGA
>JAHWXV010369702.1:0-12850 GCA_024586415.1 Phrixothrix hirtus | reverse complement strand
AATAACTACCCTGGGGTGAAGGTACCAGTCAACAAGCAGCCTCCAACTTAAGCGCACGAATGACCTCGATCTGAATAAACAAATATAAAATAAATTTGTGGCTGTTTATTTAATAAATAATAAATGAACCACAGATACAAATTAAGATTTTGCACTCTTCTATTACGTTACCACATAGAATCCAACGCAGCGAGAAGTATTTAATCGGCGTTTGCATAAAGTTACTTGCCAATACAGCACAGCGGACCGAGTGCTAGGGTTGGTACCTTATCCCTGTTTGAAGCTTTTAAATTAAAATTGATATTTTTTGACTTGTATTTTATAGTTTCTAGAAATAACGAGGTCTAGATGTATTGTAGATACGGACTACGAGAACAAGCATGGTAGATTGTTGAAATTCGAAAACAACAATAGCGATGACGATGATGAACAGAACGAAATTGTCAACATAGGGGAGAGGTTACACGATAGTGACACCGAGCAAGGGTTTGATGAAAACATACTTAATTGTGAGCGCCCTACCACACGAAGCAGAGACCTGTCCTTTATGGGCAAAGAAAATACAACATAACGGTAAAAGTACAATTTAACTATTAACTTGAGGACGCATAGTACAGTTGCTCTTACAGCTACCATGTGTAAAAATAAGACATAGGTACTGTACAAATCAATTGATATCTATTTGAAATAATTGGTTTTTCAAACGTGATTGCACACTAGTACACCCGAATGTGCAGGTATGGATAAAATTTACATAATTATTGTTTACATAAATATGTATCCAAAGGTTAGTTGTATTTTTGTTATGTAAATATGTTAATGATAAGATACGTAGTACACAAAATAGCTTAAAACTAAAAGAACTTCTACGCACTACAAGAACAGGACCGGTTTTGTAGACCGTGCGCAAGTACTTAAGAATTAAATATTGCTTCGAGTACTGGCAGATTAAGATATCCCTAAAGAAAAACGTCAAGCGGTGTTAAATCCAAGAGCGGTTGGGCCATGAGTACTGCGAAAACCGCCTAATCAGTTCTTCCCGGAAAATCATATCTAATTATTCTCTTACTACCCCTCCATTGTGGCTTGTAACTTCCTTCCTGCTGGAACCCTAGAACTGTTCATTTCTCGAGACTTATATCGCCTAACAGTTCAGCAATTTCAGTTCGCAGAGTAAATAACGTTGAGAACTAATTCTTATAAAAAGAAAATTAGGACCAACTAACTGAATATAAAAAATGCCATACCAATCGGTAGTATTAGGGAAATGCTGGTTTTTATAATGTGTTAACTTTGCATATTCCCAAAAATATTATTTTACATCTTTCATATGTACAGCTATTTTACCTCTTGTTATCTTAAGAATACATTTTGTTTTGTAAAGACAAGAAATGGGAAATAAACATTATTATTGTTATTACAAATCCAGGATTTTAATCCGCTTACCATCTACAATTTCAAGAGCTACTGGAGCCATTAAAAGTGAACGTTACACCATCTGTAAACATAGTATGTTCTATTTACATATTATAATTTCTAATTTCCCCTTGTATGCTTACACAGTAGCTTAATCTGGTATCAATATCACGATTCCTTAATATATATATAAAATTTGGCGTAATAGGGCAAAACAAATTATTCTTCAATATTTTCAGTAATTTTGTTTATTTATCTATAATTATAATCGAAATTGTGAATATGGAAGGTTGCACATCTTTTACAACATCGGCCATGACATCTTCCTCACGTTCCTCAACTTCCTAGTTCAAGTCAGGATTTTTAAAATTATTTTCCACAGAACCAGTAGGTTAAAACTTTGCCATGATACGTCTTACTGGGCAATAGATATCATTGTGTACATCATTCATTAAAAATGTTTGCTGTTTGCTTTTCAATTGATTTTCGCCAAGAATAGGAGTAATTTCAATCTTCATCACAAACTAATAACTTTTTAAGCCATAAACGTTTAGAATTATTTTATGTTTCCAGATGAAAGCAAGGCGCATGTCCTTTTTACATTCTCTTGCCCTATATCAAGTATAGGTAACAGAGAAGGTATCGTTTTTTACCAAAATTTTCGATGTGTGTGTGTGTATGTGTGTGTGTGTGTGTGTGTGTGTGGGTGCGTGTGTGCGTGCGTGCGTGCGTGTGCGCATGCACGTACGTGCGAATGCGAGTGTGTGTGTGTGTGTGTGTTTATGTACGTGTGTGGGTGTGTGCGTACATGCGTGTGTATTTAAATAGAAGTCGAATTGGACCCGGAATTGTATGAATCAGTGAAACATCAAGCAGCTGTAATGAACATTTTCATTTTTGCTCTGTTCAAATTAGAATTTTGTAACGAACTAGATAGTGTTATTAGTACGTCCAACATTCATAGCACAATAATTAGATTCGTTTAACGTGGAACCTCAACTTTAATAGGTAATCTTTTTTTTAAATAAAATTAATTTTTTTTAACAATAACTTCAGCCCAAAGATTTTTAAAAGTAAACGCATTTGTTATAGTCTCTTGAATAATAAAAAATAACAAAAAATGCAAAATAGTAATAATTTTTGGAAAAACCGGGAAATTTACAAATCGCAATAGACCATTAAATCTTGATAAATAGGTGTAAAATTGGAAAGGAAAAACATTTTCTTTTATAACTTTTCAGAATTCCATTATATAAATCCATTTTTGTACCCTCTAGGAGAAAATGTTCTCTGTGAGAGGTGTCAAACGTCATGTGACGTCGTTTAAGTATGTCGTTTTTTTAAGAAATGCTTAATGTAGTCCTAAAATGAAATTCTACCTAATTCGAAGGTTAAAAAGGTTACCATATGCAGCTGACTTTTCCGCAGGCTCTGCATAAATTCCCAGAAATTTCCTATGCATTTTTCTCAAAACTACCGATTTGTCACCTCACGTGCATAACATCAACACATATAAATTGATTTTTTGATATTAGATAAATAAAGCTGTTTCGTTCTTTAATTAATATCCTATACTGCTCACCATCACAACAATACTTCGTTAATGTTCTAAATTCGTTTGGTGCAAGAAACTTTAAGAAATGTTGTTTAGAATTGAATGTTTTGTTCAAATCATAATTTTCTTCTTGAGCGTAGATGTACTGACCTTATTTTGGTAGAGGATATGCCAAGTTTGTAGTCCCATTCTTAGTACTATCTATTTTGTAGCTTGAAATATTGATAATCATACCTTCCAGAAATTGTAAAGACATCAGTAAATGTGTAGATATGCCATACTAGTTGTCTACCTCTACTTCTTAAAAAATTTTAAAGCCTAGACCATTTAAATTATTTAAAATGAATAAAAACGTAGTCACCATTAATGAATGGGATTTTGTATTTAGTTAGTACAATTGTCACGCTAAATATCGTTTGAAGGAACAGAAATTACTCGGTTCTAGCAAAGCCAACATAGAGAAAGGACGATCGAACGCCAATGTGCAAGGTAAATGTTGGTAAGCTCAGTTGGAACCGGGAGAGGGTCGTGGGGAGTGGTTATCGCTACATTAAAGACGCTGTAAGTGACCTCTCTATTAAGCTCCTGAAAAACTGGGAGTATCTCGACGTCTCCAGAACAAACCAAGACCAGATGTTCATATATTCGCACCTTGGTAGTTCCAAAAAGAAAGAAAACTAAATACGGCGCCAGTCGAATGTATACTAATCATCCACACGCTCCATACGACAAAACGCGTGGCTGTTACTCTAACTGACTGTATACAATCTAAATTACACTCACCTGAAAGAAAGCGAAGGAAAGAAAAACACATAAGAAAAAGATAATGTTAGATATAATAAAAGCATTTGTTCCCATTCGAAAATGAGTAACAATAAGAGTCGAGACAATAGTTGGATTTAAAAATAATAGTAACTTAACATGTCTCTCAAGACGAGGAACGCCAACCTATCCTCACTGACTACCCTTTACCTTTAACCAGTAGCTAGGTCAGCCGAATATCTTAAAAGTTATGAGTCCTACACCCTACAAAAGTAACTTTACTTTCTATAAACATCTGCAACTGCATTAATGTTAGACCAAACTAAACCAAAACGATATTTGACACTACATTAGTCATCAACAGACTTAAAGATTTTACTGATAACTATTAACTAACCTGTTATAACTAAATACATCTAACGTACAACACGTTAATACCATGCAGCAAATTATTAGTTGCTTAAAGACAAGAAATTAGCTTCAAGTTATAAATTCTTCATAATCCAGAAACAAATCTGTAAATAGCAATGATTGAGCAATAAAGAAATTAATTGACAAGAAGTCTCTTAAGGCAAATAACAGGATCAAATATTTCGTTTAAATAAAAATTAACCATTCTATAATAAAATGACGTTCAAAGCATTTCAAATTTTCAATTGCAAGAGAAATTTTCTACGTAACGTTCTGTATATAACATTGAAAACAAAGCAATCAAATTATGTAAGTTAATAAAACTCTATAAAAGTTCATCAGTAAACTTAAACCTAAAGAACTCTAAATTTATCACACCGTTTATAGAATAGAATGCGCTTATTAAACAAAAGAGTTGCCTTAAACTATATATTGAATATGCAACAAATTATAACATCTAGTAAAAATAAAACGGATAGTAAATTAAAATGCTGCACAAACTCATACTATCTAAATTTCATAAATAAAAGGCCTACTAAAAATGATTGAAAGCAACGCACTAGATAACGGTATTTCGGTAGCTATATGTAATTGAAATATTATACAAAAGTTAAAGGAAGTAGATCTGCTTCTTTATTTGACACGATCACATATAAGGAAACATCCTTATAAATTGTACTTCAATATCATATTACTTAAGGTCGAATCCTATGACGTCGACAATTAAATGAACAAGATGGACTTAGCTGAATGACACATCCCAAAGTGAGATGGGTAGATTAATAGAGCACTGATGCGAAAGCCGGTTACGATAATTCGGATCTTATAAAAACTTGACAATCAACATTTTGGATGTTTCTTAAACTATGCCAATTAACTTCCACATAGGTAACTGTCTGAATTTTCGTACTGCTAAGGAAACAGCGTTACTCAATATGATAGCTTGCGTACTCGCTAGATTGCTAAAAATCAAAGAAACAAGACAATCATTATTTCTAACTCAAACAAAGATTTAATTAAAGCAAACTCACCCGTGATATAACAATCCGGTATTTAAAACATAGCACTAAAGAATCGATTCATATTTTTCGTTTATTTCAAATTACAAAGGTGAGTCGATTTGCACACAATATCGATGAACGATGTTAATCAAAAACGTCTTCAACGTTAAAATGGAAAATTTCGTACAATGTCGCGTGCAGGCGCACTAAATTAAACAACTGAATAGCAGTATTTACGTATATTTTAGATATTTAAAAATATTTAGCAAAATTTTTTATTCCTCTACTGGGGTTCGATCCCAGGACCTTTGGCTTTACGCGCCAGTACTCTACCACTGAGCTATCAAGGGGAATAACAACAGTCGACAGATGAATCCTTCCAAAATTATACATATACATATATTAATAATGCGAAACAGATACATTTATTCAACCAATGATGAGCCTACATATTTGTAAGTTTCACATCGCTGGAAGAGTGTAGTCTGATTTTAAAGTCACAATCTATGAAAATATTCAAATACGAGTATATAAAGGAAAACTATTTTGTTCTTAAATTAATATAATTATAAAGATTTATGTATATTTTAGATATTTAAAAATATTTAGAAAAATTTGTTCCTCGACTGGGGTGCGATTCCAGGACCTTTGACTTTACGCGCCAATGCTCTACTACTGAGTTATCAAGGAAACTAACAATAGTCGACAAATGAATCCTTCTAAAGTTATACATACATGTACATATATTAATAATGCGAAACAGACACATTTATTCAAACCAATGATGAGGAATTAATTTCACTAAATATTTTTAAATATCTAAAATATACATAAATCTTTATAATTATATTAATTTTAGAACAAAATAATGTTCCTTTATATATTTGAATATTTTCACAGATTGTGACTTTAAAATCAGACTACACCTTTCCAGCGGTGTGAAACTTACAAATCTGTAGGCTCATTCTATTCTAGTAGAGAATACCAAATAGTTATCAGATGATTCTAAATTAAACGTTATGAAAATTATTGAAGGATGCCGTGATATAAAATTTGATGATGATATTATATCAATAATGGAATTATTGCATTATATATCAACAAAATTTAGTGTCGATGTGGACGTCGCGAAACAATCATCTGAGTAAGCGTAATGGGTGGGATTAGAACTATAAGTAGGGAAGTATTTTAATAAAGTTTTAGTTATTAAAGGTGTGGATGTTTATAATGGATAACACTGGATTAGGGCTGTAGATAAACATATGGCTGTAGATAGATTAGTGCAAAAATTGAGTGCGTTGTGCTTTAATGCCAAACACGAAGCAATATATGGATTTTGCGAGTTCAGTGTGGAATATTGTTATAGTTTGCATGAAAACCATAGTAAGGGACTTGAAATTTGTAAAAGAGGCAGGGAAGGTAAATTATGCGATAATCGCTTTATACTGAACTTTCGTAGTATTGGTTTAAGCAAATTTACTCATCAATTGGGATCATTCTTTGTGGAAGCTGCAGTTTACGAAGAGAAAAGTAGTGACACTAAAACTGACATACGATGAAAATACAAATCAAGTACGGTATGCGGAGGCTTGAGCCTGAGCTTATCATGAAGTAAGATAGAACAATAGGAGATAAATAATGTTAGATAGAAACAGATTTAAGAGAAGAATGCAACAATGCAACAGTCTACTCAATATATTAGATAGTAATCATAGTTGTACGATATATAAGGATCGTTTACAAAATGATGTAATTTAAGTTAACAATAGTGATGTAAAGCAATGTACTTGTAATCAACCACAAAAATTAGTAATTTCCTTAATCGCTATTCTATAAATAATTCTAAGGCAAAGTTAAATAGTTGCGACAAAGTTTTAAAAAGTTTATTTGTAGCGAAGTAATAGGTACGTAAATTGAAATTTCAATGATGTAAAATAAATGAATAAAGGACGTAAAATAGATGCAATTATAAAACAATGAATGTTCAATTAATTCAAAAATACACGTAAACTGAACAATATGGTTACAGTAATTAAATACAAATTTTGCAAGGATAGAATAGAAAAAATGCATCTTTACTTATCAAAAAATAAAAAGGCGTACTTTTAAATATATTATACAAGTAATTTATATTGACGTTGACCTTTTATTTAACGTCATGACTTGTACAAGTTCAAGATTGAAAACCTGGGAATTTTTAAAATTGAATATTTCAAGGTGAACATGCTCTCATATTTCAAAGACCTACCTTACTCGTAAAATTTTAAAAATTATCTAATTCAAGGTCAACATCGTTCCAATACCTAGTTTGCTTCCACCCATCTGAATTAGTATATAAATGGATTCAACTTTTGATGAACTTTGTGGTGATGAAGTGATGAACGCCACCAACCGAGTATCAAGAATTTTATCAAATCAGGGTGTACATTTCACCGTACCGAAGGTCCTAGTGAATATTTAGAATTTCCAGAACTTTTACCGGTTCTGAAAATATAATTAAGTAAGTTACGTAATTCATGTGTAAATATTCTCGAGGACATTACGATTAGTCTCCCACGAAGCGTATAATCATTATTACACGCCGATGTTATAAATAATATTCAGGGTGTGAATGACGCTTCCTTTTTACAATGGCTATCGGAGGATACAGAGTTAATGTACTCCGACTTAATTAACAACGTTGTCCCACCGTGCCGACGTGTAACGATTCACACATGAGCTTGATGCTTTTGTAGCTCAGAAATTACATAAAATGACGATGCCTCTGGAACAACAACCTATGGATGGGACTGCCGCCACCTCTCAATCATTAGAGATATAAAATTATAGAGGAGGTATATCACCCACTTCTCCACCACTACTCAACAAGAGCACCGTCTCCGAGAACAACGTCCTTACGCTCCCCAGTAGAGTTACAGTGGAAGGATTTCGAGGACAGTGTGGAATTGGCTACGGGGCTGACATCACTAGTTGAAGCTCCACATACGCATCAACGCAATAATAGCCGCATTGTTGAGCTGGAAGCGGGGACTCCTAAAACCATCTAGCAATCTCAGAAGCGAAAGCGAAATTCGAGCACTTCTAGAAGTTACTAGTTATTAAAGAAGGGGAATTAAGAAGAAATTCCCTTTAAGCAGTATCCTAAGTAATTGGTTACAATTAGATTATCAAGTTCAGCTTCAGAATCAGATTCGGCTGCTGAAGGTAATAAGTCCTTACTAGAGATATCTCGAGCTGTTGTAATTTCCCACACCCCACCAAGGTATTTTCCACGTATCCCATGCTTTTCTGGGGTTCAAACAAAGTGCCATAATAATTCCTACCCTCTACCTTTTCGCGATGAACCCTGTCTAAAATCAAAGAGAGCGGGAGGCCTTTAATATAAAAGTCTAGGTAGAATTGTTGTTTAATCAAAATATATTGACGCGATTCTTGTGCTAGATCATTCACGAGGTCCGATAACCTACACAAACATCGCAGAACAAGCTTCATGTATAAAAATTATAAGTTTGTATTGCATTTTAGTTACAACTAGTAATTAAATGCACTTAAACATAGTGGAGCCACCTTCAAAATGACTTGGTATTTATCTGCATCCAAAGATCCATTTATAAAAACGAATCCTATTAATTTATCACTCAGAATATCATACCAGACATTTGAACTAAATCTATTTCGAAAATTACGTCCCATAAAAATTCTGGGCTTTTCCCTACTCTAGCATCGCTGCTGCAAACATTCATCGCTGAATGTTTATCAAAAATGCATTACTGCTGAACGTACATTCATCGAACCAGGTCATTTTCGTATAAAACATAAGATCTTCTCGTAATTGGACTAAATACCAATTTCAAAATTCCAATCTTCGTTCCATACCATTTTCTTAGATAAGATGAATTTTGAAGCAACATGGGGTTTACATTTGTACTTGTTTCAAATTGAATGGATTGTGCTGTTAGATATACTCAAGCTGTACCCAATTTCATGAGTAAAAGAATAAGATCTCCATATATATATATATTGAGTATTCTTTTATATATATATATATAAAATCAAACATATATATATATATATATATATTGAAATGGTCTTTGCCTGCACGAATGCACAAAATTGACCAAAATAAATTCAATTATGTTAATTTTAATTATTCAAGGAGCAATTATTATTTTGTTTCTAATTTTAATTATACAACCTGTAAAACATTAGCATAAAACTTTACCTTTGAAACATTATCTGGGTCCTTAAGGATACCAATTTTTGCAGAAAGCAAAATTAAATCCCCCACCTCGCTTGGATATTTCAGTAATTAACATTCTTTTTATTTGCAAAAGGAACCCTACCTTTAGTTCTTCTCAATAGTTTAGTTAATGGGTTTAATATTATGAATATTGTATTTGTGCATATTATGCATGATAAAATCACCACTGTTGATTATTGTAAGTTATAATAAAAGAAAATAGATAATTAAATGACCCCATTATACCTCTTTAACAATTAAATAAATTTTAAAAAAAAAGTACACTCGATTTTTTAAACAATTTCCTATGTAAATTAAATTGGTTAGTTTATTAATTTATAATAATAAAAAAAAAAATCTAGAGAAATTTCTATATCTTAATAAGTAACCCAATTTTCAAAATTAATTAATAGATTCACTGATTTAGAAATTTCTTAAGATTGATATAATAATGCAATAAGTACAATGAATGTTTTTCTTTTATAATTGGAATAAAATAACTTGAATGTTTTTTAAAATTTTAAACATAACGGCAATAAACTAATTATAAATAAGCTTTTGTACTGTTTCGTTTATAATCAAAAAATTTTATATAAAAAAGAAATATTTCAAATAATGTGTATAAAACACTTGCCTTTTTTAAATCCGCCCGTGTAATTGTTTTTCCAACGAACTTTCCGTTATTTAACCTCCTCACAAAATTGTGCTCTTGCAAACGATTGAAGGATGGGTAGTTTACAAAGGGAAAAGCCTCCGTCTTTCTTCAATCCAATTACAAATCTAGGCATTTGTTACCTTTCTGGTAAATTTATGCACTAATCACTAAGTTTTGGTTTTGTAGGCAATTCTGAATTGTTATTTGCACAATATTCTTAACTTGAGTTTCTGTGCCTCGTAATTAGCTTGCAATTTTCATATACATGTTCATATACAGTTCAGAAGGTTTTCTTGCCATAAATTTAAATATTTATTGGTCGCGTAAGTAAATCTTTATTCAAATTTTGAATAGCAAAAACAAAACGTTATCGATCATGAAGCACAATTACTATTTTTATTTTAAATAATTATTTTCTTGATAAAAATAAAATTAAATTATTTGATTTTATTAATTATTTCCTATATAAAACTGTTTTTTCAGTAATGAAATTATTCAAATTAATTTTGTAACGTTCTGAGAACTTGCATGTCTTTAACTATTAATTGAAGGTATAATTATTTCAGATTTCTTAGTAATTATCTTGCATAAATATTCCACAATACTTTATAGTTCAACAACTTCAGAGCACCTTTAAAATTCTATTTACTTTTAAAACAGATTGTGTTATCAAATCAACAAAAACACTGGACTTCAATGTTATTCTCTAATATAAAATAAACTAAATCTACAATAATTAACAGGCTCCAATTTGAATTTCCCTACCTAGAACGTGTTCCGATAGGTACGTACTGCTGCGTGACTGTTTTTGCCGCACTGGAAGTAAACCTGCAACATATCGGTCAATTCTCGGTGTTCCATTTTGGCACTTAATGAGTAAACCATTCAACATTCACTAACAACCAAAATAACACTTATATCAGTGGTTTCCCAGTTTTATGTTTTATAGAAAATGTCGTTTTTTTCTCAAAGTTTAAAGCAAAAGTGGATGTTTTAGATTTTTAAAATCTGTAGAAAAATTAATACATGAATCAGTCAAAAAAACTATAACGAGTTATTTAAAGAAAAATAGTTGGATATCGCCACTCTAAGAAGGTAGGACTAAACCGATCTTCTTAATGCCAGCACATAGTACTTTTCGAGTTAGTTGATGTGGTTCTTGTTTTATTAAAATCGGATAATAAATATCGAAGCTATAGCATTGACTGTTGTTTAAGAAATAGCCTGTATATAATAGTTTGATATATGTTTAGGTATTTACCGTTTGTTTGCGTTATTAGTGGTAGCAATGGAATGTGTAAGATCACGCTATCGGACGTGTTTATACATCAGGAATAGCATGGGTAAATTCAAGCATAAACCATGGTCTACAGTGTGTAAACCAACTAGTTTGGAAAGAGTCGTAGAAAAAACGTATTTTTCAAGAAATTGTTATTTTGAGGTACTTCAATTTGATGAATAATTGTTACCGATTCCTGTCCTAGGTTAATAAAAGGTGTCAAATAATATACAACAAACAAGCTCATTTGTAACGTTAAGTAAATTTCTTATACATTATTAGAATTGTTTCCTAATAAAATCTAGATGAAAACAAGTTGTACATGTAACATATTTTAAAAATTCGTGTGATAATTTTTGCAAGTTCGTTGTTACAATAGTTCTAAATTTGTTACATAAATAACTAACATGTGGCAGAACCAAATTATAATATAAATGCTTCCAACAATATCAGAATTTGTAAATAAATATATAAATAACCTAAGCACTGATGAAATAATTATTGAAATGCAACAATGTGTTGCGAAAATGCGGCAATGTAATGCAGAAATACGGTAATGGAAAGTAATTTTTCGATAATTGAAAGAAATGCCGCAATTGATTGCAGAAATGCGGCAATGCATTGCGGAAATACGGAAATTGAATGTAAATGCTCGGAAATTGAAAGAAATGCGGCAATACAAGCATAACATTGCCGAAACTGGGCAATGGTGCACAAAATTTAGATAGTGGTTACCTCCTTGAAAATACCCTTCCAATCCCAATTTAGGGGTAAACCCGTAATAGAATCGACATAAAAAATTTTACGGATATTCTACACATGAAAATAAGAGTTACAGATTTCAGATTTTTGGATTGCTATTTATTTAAGGGAGGAAATTGGATTTCGAAATTTCGAGTTTAACGCATTATACTTCATTACTCATTAAGTCATTACCATTGTAAAAACATTATATCGTAAAGCTACATCTTGTTTGTAGTGCGGCTAAAATAACAATTTTACATTATGTTTAAGTAGCTTGCAAACCTACCCAAACACTGTAACTCCTTGTACCCCAGGGCCTCGATTGGAAATGTAACGTTTATAAACGTTACATGTAATTAACTAAATTAATTACGAATTTTGAAAGTACAAATTTAACTATTAAGAATATAGTTTTAAAATTAAAACCACTTTTAAAAGGAAATATGAAATAAAATTCAAGTAACAAAAGTTATTTGGAAGTCAATAACTATAATTAAATATATTTAAACCATATAATAAATTGCGTTTTATATTACGGGATAGAATTCTTAATAACACGTGCTGACCTTGCGTTTCCATAGAGGGGAAGGGAAAGCGCGGAATAAACATATTAAGAATAGAGTTTTAAAATTAAAACTATTTTTAAAAGGAAATATGAAATAAAATTCAAGTAATAAAAATTAATTAGAAATCAATAATTATAATTAAATATATTTAAACCATATTATAGGTTACGTTATGTAATACGGAATACAATTCTTAATAACACGTGCTGATCATGCGTTTC